>JFGX01000202.1:0-50111 GCA_000729855.1 Epichloe aotearoae | reverse complement strand
ATATATAATAGATAATTTACATTTAATATCCTAATTATAGAATATAAGGGATCTAACATATATATCTAGAGATATATAGATAATATATTACGCAATATAGAAGCAATAGCGTATTATAATAATATTATTATTATGTCTATTAGCTTTAAATAATATATAATAGACCTTTAATAGATGTTTTAATATTTACTAGAGAATAATATCTTAATTAGTCTAAAAAAGATATTTATAGTATACCTAATAGCTAAGGTATTAGGAAAATTAGTTAATTCTTTAGGAATAGTAACACTAGCTAAAAAATTAGTAGTAATAATATATCTTAAGTTTCTAAAAACATTATAAGCATTAGAATACTTATTAGGATTTATAGGAGCCTTAAGGTAATATATTCTAGGATATACCTTAATTATTAAACCACTATAAGATTATAAAATAAACTTACTCTAAGTGTATTAAGTAGTTAAAATAGATAAAGATAATAAGACTTTAAAGAAGAAGATATTAAAGCTAGTAAGATATAATTAGGTAAAGAGTATTAATATACTATTACTATCTAGATAGGAAATTAAGGTATTTAATATATTAAAAGCAGCACTAATAAAACATACTACACTAACACTATTCTCTCTAAACTAGTAGTTATTTATAGACTTTAATATATTAGGAGTAGGTATAGGTATTATAATATATTATATAAAAGAGGAAGTAATCCTAAGACTAAGGATAGATAGGATAATTACTAAATATCCCCCTTATATAGTAATCTAGCTAATTATATTTCTTTCTAGAACTTTATTAGATATAGAGAAGAGATACTAGTTAATAGAGCTTAAAGTCTGCGGTTATGTGTGGATGCTTTGTAAGTTAAGACAGTAAATTAAGGTAACTTAGATACCACTAGTAATATATTTTATAGATTATTACTTAATTGTTAATATAGGTTAGTAACTAGATATTGTAAATACGATAAGCAGGCATGCAGTAAACAAAAGATTAATACGAGCTATGGAATATATTAGCCAATTCAACGTTAAGGCAATCCACAAACCAGGCATATGCCATCAATTCCATCGGCTATACCGATACATTGGATTAATTGCCTAGAGAGGCTTATATTAGAATCTAATAGGAAGAAATTAAGAAGAGGGTTATACTAAAAAAGGATAAGCTAAGAAAGTCTATCCCGCATTAACTAGTGGCAACCCTATTAGCAAAAATAATAAATATTATAGTCTTTACTCTAGTTAGCAAACTACTAGAACTAAAATAATTACTATCTAGGGATTAACTAGTAATAGTATTTACTTTAATTAATAAACTACTAGAGATAAAGTAATTACTACCTATAAGTTAACTAGTAATAATATTTACTCTAATAGCTAACCTACTAGAGCTAAACTAATTACTATTTAAGAAATAGCTATTAATAGCTCTAATAACTAATAACCTACTAGGACTAAACTAGTTACTAACTAAGTAGTAGCTAGTAATAATTCTATAGTAAAAGAAAAGGTTTCTATTACTAAACCTAGGACTACTAGTAAAGAGATAATAATTAGATAAAGAAAGGCTAACTTAGGAAGATAATCTAGATATTAAGAATTTAGTAAAGGTAGTAAAGAATAATATAATAATAATAGTAAAGATAGTAAAAGGTAATATAGTAATAGTAGCTTAATTAGGATATAATAGTATTATAAATACTAATATAAATATAATTAATATATAGCTAAGATATATAATATTTTAGTTATAAAAACTTAAAACTATTAATAAAAACTTAGTATTAATTATATAGTATATAACTAGGAATTATTATCCCCTAGTAAAGCTATAGGATATCTTAGATACTAAGAAAGAGATCTAATAGAAGCTATATTTTAAGGTAAAGTAAATAATTAAATAAAATATAGGATAAAGATACTTACTTAGGATAATAAGATATTAGCTTAATAGTTAATAATAAGGGCATAATAATAGATAATAATATAATTGCTTAATAATAGATAATAATATAATTGCTTAATAATAGATAATAATATAATTGCTTAATAATAGATAATAGGGGCATAGGATAATAAGATATTTGCTTAATAGTTTTATATTAGATAATAAGGGCATTATCTTTTCATCGGCGGCACCTATCATAGGTCACGTGCGCAATGGCGCCATATATAACGCCACCTAGGGCGTAGACTAGCTAAATTGATCAACCTTTCCCACGATTCCTTGACAGGCACGTGCCTTCTTATTGGCTCCTGCTGCAACCTTGCCCACACCCGCGACCACACCCGCGAACCCTTTTTTCTCTGGTCACGCCGATCTCCCTCGCAGCCCACCTGCGCATCACGGTATCAATCAAGCGGACAGGGAGAATATTGTGGCGGGCTGAGGCTCTCCATTGACAATTTGCTGGATTTGCTGGAATTCAGTTGTTGTGCGAGTAGCTTTGTCTTGTGGTCAAGCGGTTTGTCGATGCTCCCTGTGTTGCCACCAATCAGGCCTCAAACAGTCACGAGTCATGCATGCACTTCGAAGGGCGGCCACAACAGATGAAACTCGAGGCTCACGGCGATCAAACGACCTTTTCCAGCCAGCCCAATGCAGCTGACACTGTTTTGGAGCATGCAGAGCGACAGAGCGTAGTGCTAGCACCACGTGTTTTATATCATTTCCATCCCGTGCCTGCCCGTGTCCTCAAACCACTCTGCACAAGCCTTGCGTGGCGCGGTGAGGTGATGCCGTCGCCTTTTCTGTTGGGAAAATTGTTGAGCCAAGACAACCGGGCGCGGGCCCGCGGCCCGCATTCTTTTTTTTTTCTGCTGCCGCATATGTACGGATTATGTACATATGTATGTATGTAATGCAATGGAATCCGTATCGGCGACAGCAATGCGGTGTAGCCAATCACCCTTCACCACATCAATGATTGGCTACATTGACGACTACGGAGTCCTTGATTGGAGTGATGCCGTCGCGAAAGAGATGGTGACCGTTGGCCATCCAATCACCTTAGGTAGTCCGTATGGTCATGGCGCGTTCAGTTGCTGCAATGAAGGCATTCGCATTCGAACTTACAACGAGATGCCCTAGCAGACGATGCAACAAAAGGGCATCATTGCTGGCTGCGAACCAGCACTGCCACTCCCGAAGTACGGATTAGTTCGCGAGCAACCAGCGCAGGGTCTTTGGTTTCTGATTGCTACCAAGAAAACGACAGACCAATGAATGCATTGTCTCCAAGGGTCCCCACAATACAGTGCTTGGTGATGCAATCACGTGACTTGGTGCCAGGGAAAGCACATGGATAGATATCAGAAGCTGACTTTTGCCCTCACCTTCTCCCTCGTCCCACCATCCCACATCTTGCCGGCCGGACCCAGCGAGTCCAGCGGGCTTCAAGTCCGGGCTTGTCGCCGCAGCTGAAACGGTGCCGCCTCATGAGGCCGCACCGACTCCCGCAGTGTCTCAGCGCCGTCCATGCCCGACGTCGTCATCAATCTTCTGTCAATGTCTCGGAGACCCCCAACTGAAGCAACGTAAAGTGACAACGACGACTTCTCTGTTCCGTCGGCCACTGGATGAGTTGCACTTCAGGCAGCTGAGTACGAGGAAGATTGCCTTCCTCAAGATCGGCTTGGCCATCGACGCAATGCGAATAACTGGCTCATCTTGCACCTTTCTCATTCTCGCTCGGAGCATCTGTACCTTGTCAATAATTCTGGGCAGATATCATATATAGATCAATCACACTAGCTAGCTCTAGGTAGGCTACTCATAGTACTCCTGCCGGTTTGTCAACAGGGAACACCCTTTACTATAGGCAGATTATTCTTAAAGGAAAAGAAAAACCCCGATGCTTTCTAGCTTGTCATGGGAAAATTAATCATTGAATTATCCAACAGAAGTGTCCAAGGTCCGTTCAGTACGGTATATGAAGGGTTGCCCGCTAAGAATAGAATATACATATATACCCCAGGTTCGGCGCAGAAAGTAGAAAGTATAGCCGGTGCACTCGACTAATCTCAGGTCGGTACCGGTCTTGCTTCAAGAGGACCGATTTTTAGTTGCTCCTCGATCCATCTCAGGCTGTTCAGCTCAATAGCTAATACCTGGCTGACGTGTTTGCCCCAGTAAAATGTGTTTACAAGCTTGCTGTTCTCCAAGCTCCCTTTGCTCTCGGTGTCGAGCGTAATTGACAACGCCTGGACTCGGCCCAATGCACGTGTCCCATCCGTCTATAGATCTTGATATACATTACCGCTTTGAAATCAATAGAAGAAAATATTATGGCCCAGAAAAAAAAAAGGACGTCATAGGTCGGACCCTTAGATAAAAGGGGCGAAACCGTTCAAGCATTAGTGGCGGAGGGGTTTTTTTTTTTCACGCTTTGCCAGCTTCGCGAATCGCCTTCATAAAGCGCTCTTCGGCTCCAGCTTCGCCCACGGCGCGAACAGACGACGTTTTCAGATTGGGTTGCGCCATGACTGCTTTCACTTCACGCCCACTCTTACTTCCGAGAAGTGCCATTTCTCGAGATAAGAGCAGTGCCACAGCCGCACGGACTAGGAGCGCATCGCCCTCGAAAACATAGACATCCCAGAGTCTTGCAGCTTCGTCAACCGCCAGGTGGCCCGTGAATAAGCTGAGGAATACATCGTTCAAGTAGAGCTCGGGCCTGACATGCGCCAATGTTTTGGTCAAATGTTCATACAGAGGAGCAGATTTGTGACTCAACGTCTGCATGACCAAGTTGTATGCAGACATCTGAGCGGTTTCATCAGCGGTATAGAATGATAGCGGAAGTGGTCGGTTGAGCATATTGGCGAGGGCAATGAATGCTGATTCGGCGTTGGGCAAGTTCAAAAGAAGCAGGGCCGCAATCGTCTGGTAAATGTGTCAGTGCGACGAAAGAGAAGAGGGAAGATCGAACTGGGGGGAATGGCGGCATGGCAAGGTTCGAGTCGGCATGCCCGAGTATACGTACATTGCAGCCTGAAATGTAGCCAATGTCGTTCCTGTACATGGCGTATGCACCAAGAACATCGACCAATGCGCGATGAAGAGGGCCTGTGGCTTCAAAAATGCGCAGATCCTTCCACGTCTTCTCACTTGCATCTCGGCGAATGTGATCAAACCACTTGGCACGTCTCACATCTTCTGCGTCTGCTCTATCCGTGCGGACACGTTCCTCAAGCTCCTGAGCCCGTGTCAACGCAGTTCGAAAGGTGGCTCCTGACAGACCAAGCTCGTTCCCTATAGCACGAGCCCAGACAACACCACGGCTTCTAGATGCGACACCACGCCACCACATGTCTCTCGTTCGTCTTTCACGGATTGCATCGTTCCATCGGGGGATGATGTCGTTTTCCCATATGTGCATCAAAGTGTCGGCGTTATTGTCCTTGGACAAGGTTCTGCTTCTCCTAGCAGCCTCGCGCCGCTCGTCTGCCTTGGCACTTGCGGCCATCATTTTCTGGTATTCCCGTAGGTGACGTCGTTCTTCGCTGGGGTCTTTCGGTGGGAGCCACGATGGCCGCGTGCGGCTCAGTACAGCCTCCTTTTCTTTGGAAATGGGGAGAGGGTCCACCATGATGTTCGTTCGTCGCAAGGGCGGTAGTTCAGGTGTGGATGACTTGACGCGCTCCTTTCTGTCATAGGTCTGATCATAGGACATCTGACTCGAGTTCCAGGTATTGGGTCGGGCGGATCCGGATGGCCTCCTCGACTGGATCTCTACAACTTCGTCGGCGTGCTCCTCCAGCTTCTCGGTCAGTGCCTTGGCCTCTGCGTTGAGATCGGCGAGGGCCAAATTCCAACTGTTTGCCCGTAGTTTCAGTGGGCTTGGGGGCGGTCGCTCTCCAGTGTCCGATTTCCACGACGGGGACCGAAGTGAACCTTGTGCTTGAGCAACTGGGGGCGTGCCATTTCCAATGCTTCGTACTCGTTCTTTAGGGCCACGGTCAGGCGAAGGAGAAACCGACGGAGCGCGACTCAGAGGGCGCTCATGGGCAGGGCGAGGAGATATGGGAACATTGTCGAGAACTATGTCGTCCGGGATGTCGTCCTCATCATCTTCATCGCATTCGTGTTCAAGTTCCTGCGAACTCTTGCGCCGACTGGTCGACTGCCAACTCTCCCGTCGTGGCCGAGGCCTGGCAGACGGGTTAATATCTCGAACACTCAGCGTCAAGCCAGGACTGACACCGCGATTTGGCTGCGAAATTGGTAATGAAGTTGTGGAATGCCCTCGATTGAGAGCCGAGGGGCGCGGATCGGAAAGGCCAGCGAGACTTGTGCTCCTGGGGTTTGATGAATATATATTGGCGTGAAGATTTGGGAAAGACCGTCGTGGCTTTGGGGCACGTTTCCCGCCGGCTAGATTGCGACCTACGGGGGTTGCCAATGGTGTTGGTCCGGGGCGGGCATTGTTTTTAAGAGTAACACTGTCATCATCCAGGCCGATGTCCTCGAAGTGATTAACGTCAGCCAGGACGCTGCCATCGTCGCTGCTGAGTGACTGAAAGGATGAAGATTTTGAGCTTTTGGATACCGTCATCCCGGGAGGAGATTCGGGGCTGGGAACGGCGTTGCTGACCACTTGTTCGCGGATCATGGCTGCATCTCTCAACGTCCGACTAGACTCGGTCCAACAGAACAGGGCCACGTCGGCTGCCGCGCGGTACTATCGTATCCGGGTGAACCTGACGCAGTCAAAATTCGTGACGCCTGTTGCAGAGGAGGGGAACAATCAGAGTTCGTATCTCGAGACAGATCAGAGTCACGGGGGCGGCGATGGACGTGTCAGACGACGGTACGGAGGATGGAGGAAGGGCCGTGGTGGTGGAGTGGTGATAATGATGATAAAAGCAATGAGTAAGCGAGTGACGTCGGGGGCTCGGTATGACGGAAAAGAGAGGAAGGAAAAGCGATAACAAGGAGAGTGATTAGTTTAGTCGAATAAAGAGAGAAGAAGCCAGCGCATGATCTGCAAGACGAAAGTCGATGACGAGAGGGAGGCAGTAGGAGGCAGTAGGAGGCAGTAGGAGGCAGTAGGAGGCAGTGGGAGGCAGTAGCAGGCGTTAGGAGGAGCACCAACGGCGTCGGCGTTGCTCAGATGAAAAGGTACTTACTTTGCCTGCAGCCAGGGCCCAGCGGCTTGCCGGTTTGTTGTCGGCAAGCCGAACCGCTCACCAGCCTACCTTGTTCTAGCGCGAAGTCGTTGGGCACGCGGTAGTGGTACTCAGCGGCTTCGCAGTGCGCCTGCAGTGCGCCTGCAGTGCACGCTGTACCTCTACAATGGGACGTTGCGGTTACTCCGTTTCTGCAGTGTTCTGCCAGCGCTCACGGCGTACCCAGTACCAACTTGTCTCCTCACTATCGCATTTCTCCCTTCTCCGCAACGTCCGATGTTATTCTTCTCAGTCCGGCCATGATGGTTGGTGCTGCTACAAGCTACAATCCCTTGTTGGTGCCCCCCTTCCGTGCCCTGTTTTATTTTAGTCCAAAGCCAATTCTCTCAGGCTAGGTGGCAGGAGCCAGTTAGAAGCCTCCATGGCCGCCGGCCGGTGCGCAAGCATGCGTCAAGATGAATGAAGCCGTTGGTGCCAAGAAGATGAATGGCACACTACTTTGATTAGCACCCCATGAGAGGGGGGCGTGAGGGGGGGTGGCCCGGGAGGGGGAAGCTTCCATTGTAGGCATGTATGCATGTATGTATGTATGCATGTACATGTACATGTACCAAGGCGCAATCGGGCGGGTCTTCAAAAAGAGGACGACGAAAAACCTCATCAAGTCAGGGTTGTTTCATCTGACTGGGCCTTTCCGGGCACGCTTCTCATTTGCAATGCCCGACGCTCTTCATCAGCCGGACGAGATGCAAGTTGTGGTACGGCAAACGTCCTGGACCACCACAGGCCTTGATAAGCCAGTCAACTGCAACTGCTCCCCGGGTGGCGCGGGATGAACGCCATCTTTCTCCGTCCACGTACGGATTACATTCAGTTGCACATCCGCAGTGAATAATAATAGGAAGCAGAAAACAGTGCTGCGTGAACCTTGTCCTTGCCAATCAATATTGACGAGACGCTGCTCGTTGGGCAAGGCAAGGGCCGCAAGGCAAGCTCATGAAAACCCTGGCCAATAGCTGAAACGCCAGGCACTAATCGGTGCATTCCGATCCTAGTAACAGTCAGTCCATGGCCCACATAAAATCTTAAATGCAAAGTCGAATGATGATAGCGGCTACAATACTCCGTAGGCATTGAAAGGCTTCCTCTTGGACCGCCTTGAGGATTACAGTTTCCGACGTCAACTTACATCGAAAATGCTGAACCCACGAGACAGTAGTCGCGATTCAACCAGCCATCGCTGTGCCAAATAAGTGCTCCCTGAATAGTGGCGTTGATCAAGTTTTACTCTACCGGGCGACTTCACGCCTCTGGACCCGAACGAGTGCTCTGACGAGGAATGCGAACTCGGCAAGATAGGCAGCTCTACAGGACAAAATGCTGAAAGAGTCTGTCCAAGTATTTCCAAAGTACCAACTTGCAACACGGTGATGCTCGAGGGGCTTCGATATCCAGAGCAACTGAAAAACGGGTGAGCGTGGAGATAACGGCAGAGGTCAACCCACGGGGGAAAGCGAAGTCGGAGGCGGAGGCGGAGGCGGAAGCGGAAGCGGAAGCGGAAGCAGAGTTTGCGCAGTGACTACAGAATCATGGATTTGAGCAAGGTTATGAATGCATCATGGGAAAGAACGCTGAAGTCAAGTAACGCGATCCAGGGAGGAGGCGAGCAGATACAGATACAGTTCTTCACAGGATGGTCACGGCATGTAGTAAAGAGGTTCAATGGCTCCATCATCATCCTAACAAGAGGTTTGCCATCTGCGAAACTTGTTGGTTCCCCTCCATGCCCACTCGAGGCGGGAATGTTCAAGGACATGGTCGACATGCACTTAACAATGAGCCGCTATGGCGAGGTACAGTGGTTGTTTGGCAGACTTGTTGCCGCCAACCAACCTCGTGCGTTACCATTCCATAGTTTCATCTTTCCTCTGGTATCATTACACGCTTTTATAATTTCCACTTTTTCTTTTTGCACTCATGAAAAAACCCATCCAGGCCCTATCTACCGCACGCCAGAAATGGCAAGTTTCTTTTCACATCCGCTCGCGTCGTCGAGGGGCGGCTCGGATGATATCGTCGACCCTGAGGAGAAGCTGAAGAAGAGGTTAGTACAAATATTGTATCGGTAGATATAGGTCGCGATGCCTACCTCAGCTGCTTCGCTGGCGGATGAAACCACTGCTCTCTTAAGTTTGTAACTTTCAATGACACCCAAGTCACGCATATCAGTCACGTTGCCACCGGGTGTCATCAGATCGAGCCCATAGGTGTTCAGGCCATCGTAAATGGTCTTTCGAAGTCTCGACACAAGATCTCCAGAATCCAGGCCAGCGTTGTCGGCAAGGATAGTCGGGAGTTGACGGAGGGCGATGGCGAAACTGGACACTGCCAGCTGCTTCTTGCCCTCGACACGCGTAGCGGCAGCCTCAATAGCCTTGGCCATGACCATCTCAGCGCACCCACCACCGAGCGTCGTTCTCGGCTCGATGACAGTCTGCGAAAGAACAGCCAGGGCATCGTGCAGGCTCCTCTCTGCCTCATCCAGCAGCTGATCAGTGGCACCTCGCAAGACAATGGTGCAAGCTTCACCCGCAGCTACACCAGAGAACTTGATCAACGTGTCTTCGCCGATAATCACCTCCTCAATAACGTCACACTGCCCCAATTTAACCTGCTCGGGGTGATCGAATGTAGAAGTAATCTCACCACCGGTAACTAAGGCCAGTCGCTCGATTCCATCAAAGTCGGCGTGCTCGATAGACATGATGCCAGCATCGGTAAACAGCTGTTCTGGCCAATTGTAAATGAGCTGACGGTTGATAAAGCAGTTGATGCCATGTGCCTTGATTTTGTCAACCTTCGCCTTCATCTTGTCCTTTTCAGCCTTTTCAAGCTCCGCTAGCTTGCTCGTGGCGCCCACCTTCATTCTGGCTCCAAAGATCTTGACCTTGTCTGTGTCCATGGATGTGTTGGCGACCAGGATCTTGGCTTTTTCTAACCTCTTGGGCTGGTTGACACCAATCTTCTTATCCAGAATGAAGCCTTCGTCAAGGTAAGACTCCGAGAGCTTTCCTCCAGCCTTCTTGATGATCTGAATGTGACTCAAATCTGACGATTTCTTTAATCGGAGTACCGCATCGCAGGCGAGAGTGGCAAAGTGATCCCGATCTTGAGCCAGGACCTTGGAGCTGAGAGTTGTTCGGGCGATGGAGACAAGATCCTTGCGGAACGCTTCTGGGCTTTTGCTGTGATCAACTGCTGATTCTTCAAGAGCCTTGAGAGCGGCTTGGCTGGCTATCCGATAGCCTTCAATGATAGTCTGTGGATGAATCTTCTTGTCCACCAGCTTCTCAGCCTCTCTTAGCAGCTCGGCTGCTAAAACAGCGACTGAAGTTGTTCCGTCACCGACTTCATCGTCTTGGACCTTCGAAAGATTTACGAGAACTTTGGCAGCAGCGTTGTCGAGGGCGATGGACTTGAGAATCGTGGCACCATCGTTTGTGACCATAATTTCGCCAGTAGAGCTGTCGGACATCAGGATATGCTTTAAGGAAGCTCGAGTGTGCGACACAGGGGGCAAGGGGCGTCCATAACTTACGCTGATTGCAAGATCTTGTCCATTCCTTTGGGTCCCAGAGTGCTCTTCACCAGGTCACCAACGGCGATAGCTCCCACAAAGGCGGCGAGACGCGCATTCTCGCCCTTCTCCTCTGTGGTGCCCTCCTCGAAAATCTGTGTTGGCAAAAAAGACTACATGGCGGGGTTAGCACAGGCAGAGTATCAGCTGATGCTCGCTCACAGATGGTTCTCGCAATACCGCCAAACTTGACTATAACATTTATTATGATGTGTGACATACCATGGCAGGCTGCTCGGCGATGATGCACGAAGTGAGATAATTGGCCTGGTCGTTGTCGTTTGACGTGGAAGTTTCTCTGTGATCGCTTTCTACAGCAAGACAACAAACAATCTTTTTCCTGGAGCTCCCTAATATTCCCAAGTGCCGCCGGTGAGGATAAACTAGTCCATGTTCCACAGCCGCCTGCAAACCCGTTAACCCCACCATGGCCAATGCTACACGTGACTTGCCCCTCGCCCAACTCGGTGAAGGAATATCGCTTCTCCGCCGCACACTTTGTGGAAACTGACGAACACCAAATTTGTGCCAGCGTAAGAGCCTCTGTGAGCTGTGAGGACTCCCAATCCCAGCCCCCCCTACTTCTCGACGCTACGTTTGCGACGCATCGAGGCCCGTGACGGTGAACTATAGTCTTCTCCAACTGAAGCATCGATTCTGTGCTTCGGAAAATTTGGCTTCCTCTACCAGGAAAACACACAAACAAGCTTGTTCTTACAGAACCTTTCGCCCTCACCTGCCCTCACCTGAGCGGGGCATTTCTCTGCACCCCTCCCTCGACGGAGAAAATCGCCCAGCATGGCTCCGTCCTTCGACCACCTGCGCGAGGCCGACCTCGACGATGACGAGTTTAATGAGGAGGAAATTGACATCTCGGATCTTCGCGAGAAATTTGAGGTTCAGTTAGAGCAAGGTTATGACGCCTTCGTGGTTGTTGACGGCCTTCCCAAAGTCAACGAGGAACAGAAGCCCAAGTTGGTCAAGTTCTTGCTGAAGAAGCTCAACTCTGTTGGAAGAACAAGGGAGGATTTGATTCACATGCCGATGGATGACAACGGCGAGTCCATGAGGTTCGATCTTGCGCATCTTTGTAATTGCTTGCTTTTACATGTTGTTTTGCTAATAACTGGATGGGGATAGGTTCGCCTTTGTTGAATACTCGTCACCTGCTGAAGCGGCCGCTGCCACCCGACAGTTAGACATGGTTCCTCTTGATAAGAAGCACACCATGCGTGTGAACAAGATTACCGACATCGAACGTTTCGGCGGTGAAGGTCGCATTGACGAAAAGTATCACCCCCCTCACATCGACGAGTTTACCGAGAAGGAGCATCTCCGATGGTTCATGAAAGACCCCTCAGGCCGTGGCCGTGACCAGTTCGTCATGTATCGGGGTGAAAGCGTTGGAGTTTTCTGGAACAACGAGAAGGATCAGGCTGAGAATATCGTTGATCGTTTGCACTGGACCGAAACTTTCTTACAATGGTCGCCCCTCGGCACCTACCTGACGTCAATTCACGCGCAAGGTGTTCAACTTTGGGGTGGGCCTTCGTGGTCTCGACAGGCTAGATTCGCTCATCCTTATGTCAATCTTGTTGCGTTCTCACCCACCGAGAGATACCTGGTAACGTGGTCTAACAGACCAATTTCCATTCCCGACAGTGGCCACCCTGCACTCTCTATCGACGACGATGGCAAGAACTATGTCATTTGGGATATTGCCACTGGTTCTCCATTGCGATCCTTCGCCAACTTGGACGCGCCCAAGGGCGAAGAGGGAAACCCTCCGCCAAAGCAGCAGTGGCCCGCATTCAAGTGGTCCGCAGATGACAAGTATGTTGCTCGTTTAACCCAGGGCCAATCTATCTCGGTCTACGAGCTGCCACGCATGAATCTTCTGGACAAGACTAGCATCAAGATCGAGGGCGTCATGGACTTTGACTGGGCTCCTGCTACTCCTCAGCGTGACGGCGTCAAGACCTACGAGCAGCTTTTCTGTTACTGGACACCCGAAATTGGCAGCAACCCTGCCAAGGTCGGCTTGATGAGCATTCCTTCGAAGGAGATCGTGCGATCGCTCAACCTCTTCAGCGTTAGTGACGCGAAGTTGCACTGGCAGTCAGAAGCCGCCTACCTTTGTGTCAAGGTCGACCGTCACTCCAAGTCGAAGAAATCACAAGCCACTACGTTGGAGATATTTCGAATCAAGGAGAAGGGCGTGCCCGTGGAAGTTGTTGACACCATTAAGGACACTGTGATCAACTTTGCCTGGGAGCCAAAGGGCGACAGATTTGCCATCATCACTACCACAGAGCCCGTCGGCGTCACTGCTGTGCCGCCCAAGACGGCAGTGTCATTCTTCTGCCCCGAAAAGGTCAAAGGTCCCATTGCTGGCAACTTCAAGCATTTGCGTACTCTGGAGAAGAAGAATAGCAACGCTATTTACTGGTCACCTAGAGGACGTTTCGTCGTCATTGCTACCATTGCCAACCAGCAGAGCTCTGACCTGGACTTCTTCGACCTTGACTTTGAAGGCGACAAGCCCGAGTCAGACAAGGATATGACTGCCAACCTGCAACTGATGAACACGGCTGACCACTATGGCGTTACTGATGTCGAGTGGGATCCTTCTGGTCGATTTGTCGCCACCTGGGCATCAGTGTGGAAGCATGCGGTAAGTTTGCAGAAATGTTGAACAGCGTACAAAGATTGTGCAAAACTAACAGTGCATTCAGATGGAAAACGGTTACCACATTTATGACTTCAAGGGCGAGGCTTTACGGGAGGAGCCCATTGAAAAATTCAAGCAGTTCCAATGGCGACCTCGACCCCCAACCCTGTTAACCAAGGAGGAGCAGAAGCTAGTTCGTAAGAACTTGCGTGAGTACAGTCGCGTCTTCGAGCAGGAAGATGCCGATCGTGGTGCCTCTGCCGACTTGGCTGTTGTTGAAGCACGTCGCAACATGCTGGAAGAATGGTACAGCTGGCGTGCTGACGTGGAGGAGGAAGTTCAGGAGGATCGTGCCGCGCTTGGATTACCACAAGATCCCCACGCCGCCTTATTTGCGGCCAAGACCAAATCGATCGAGGGAAGTAGTGACGAGCAGGATCAGGTCATTGAGGAGATTGTGGAAGATGTCTTGGAGGAGAGCGAAGAGGTTCTGGCATAAAATGATGTCGAAGGGGATGCTGATGTTCTGTCAAGAGGGAATCGGTTTGTTTTGTCCTATCAGCTTGCAAAGACGGAGCAGGTGCATTTGCTTGTACTGGTAAACTAAAATATCGGTTCATATTCGGGGCATATGTAATGACTTTTTTATTAGTTCAATATGTTGAGAATAACGTTTTTTTAAGTAGCAGTGAATATTGTGTCTCGCGTGAACGTCATACGGCTTTTGATCGAGGGGAGCAGTAATCCGTAGAGTGACTGCATTCATTGTACGGGGCAGCAGGCAACAGCACATCGTGCTCATCTTAGTTCTTTGTATACCTGACGCCAAAGTTGAGAGTACCAAATCTAGATGCGCATGCCTCGTATTCATCAGGCTCAGGCTGGCGCTGTCA
The DNA here is from genome assembly GCA_000729855.1 of Epichloe aotearoae. NCBI lineage: Eukaryota > Fungi > Ascomycota > Sordariomycetes > Hypocreales > Clavicipitaceae > Epichloe > Epichloe aotearoae. The sequence goes on along the minus strand of JFGX01000202.1, from coordinate 35,777 downwards.
CAGCTCGGAAGTTCATGTGTGCACCCAAAAAGAATTTTGTTTTTGTGGCTAGCTGTGGTGGGGAGCGGGAGGAAGCGAACCAGTCACGTGGATAGAAAACACACACTGTGCCGAAAGGAACGGCTCTTTCCCCTGACTTTCGAGGCTCTTCCGTATTACAGCGTTTGTTTATTCATTCCTGGATATTGCTTCCAACCGGAACGAGAAGAGCAGACTCACGCCTCCATCGTTGAGCCGCGCCCCAGATTCTGGTATCTGAGGTCTAATCTGAGCGCCTCGGGATGGAGCCGGTTGGCTGCTGAACCTGCTACAAAGTGGGCTGGCTGGTTTATAGGAGCACGCTCCAAGCACTCATCCCGCCACAGAACTTGTGAAGAGCTCTTCTCATGAATTTCTTGGAGTATATATCAGATAGAACGCTTATTATGTCTTGAGTCCGGTGGAAGTACAGGTAATTTGGAGAAGCGTACGGAGTAAGGAACAACATGAGACAATCCAATTCATGACAGTTGGCAGTAATCCGCAATACGGAGTATTACTCGGCATTCACTGACAGTCGACTCGACAAGGATGCTCAACAGGGGAGAAAGTGCCGTGCACTTACGCAGTACTCCGTACATGTGACACCCCTGCTACCGTTCATGCAGGTATTGTCACAAGAGGACGTGGTAATCCGTACGAAGGATTCTCATCGTCACGGCATATCTTGGGTCGAACCGTCACTACGGCGCAAAAAGGGGATGGTTCGAATCTTGGTCACTCGTTGGAGCAAAGCAACCACTGGGAATCGGCAAAAATTGCGTCTCCTATTGAGAGAAACATGCCACAAGTAGTAGTCTGTATCAAAGCTCGCCATCGAGCACGCTTGTTAGTTTTCTTTCTTCAAGAGGTGGAATGGTTATATGTTTACAAGTAACATTGCTAGAGGGCCACTTTGGTTCCGACAATCCCGTTCTCATGGAGCAGCATGGAGCAGCATGGAGCAGCACCCTTTCCGGCGCAGCTTCAGGATCGGACCATGAACGATGGATTGCGTGGCGTTATGCCATATTTTATGATGAGGATGGCCGCAGGGAGCACACTCGGTAGGCGCGGGTTGGAGGGCTGAGCGGGTTGGGGGATTGACGATGGGAGGCAGGTGGGGAGGTGGGAGGGGACTGGAGGGGGAGGAGTTTGGGTCATTGGCTAATACTTGACGATGCTGTGCTGGGTACGTACACCCACCCACTGTACTCCATCAGCCCACGCCCAGCTTACTGCTCCGAGCTGGTCTTTCCAGCTGCTCGTTTCACCCAGCAGACTCTGTCTTGTCCCTCCCTCCATGATGCTCATCATGCTCATCATGCTCATCATCAACAACTAGCCTTACGTAGGCCAAGTCATCCATACATACATCGCCCAGCCATTATTGATCTCTGGAAACAAGGTTGTGCGCTCACTGCGACGTTCAACCCGGGCAGGCCAACCCACTGCGCATCCTCAAATTTACAGCATTCGTTGAGGATCTCCCTCCGAACAGCCTGAATAGCCCGACCACCCCCGTTTCCTCCTCGTTTCCTCGTCGTTTTCTCGCAGGAGCGCCGAGCAGAGCCGCGAGACCTTGTTTCCCGACTACGAACCTTTTCGTGCCCGTCTTGCTTCCTGCTTTACAGTTACAGACGAAGATCACAGAGACCAAACTAAGAATCCACCAGAGGTAATGGCCTCCCCATCGACGCTGGCTTGAATGCTTCCTCCACCAAAAAGCAACCGAGGACAGCATCGCCACGGCTGACCGAGCCTCGACAACCTCCATGCAATTGGCATAGTTGCTGCAATCCTCTCGCAATGCTACGACGGACCTCGAGTGACGAGCGGGGCTCCTCGCAACAGCAGAAAAAATTATTGCTCGCACTCGCTTTCATCCTTCTCCCGTGGCTCCAGATTGCAGATGCTCAGCAGCAGCAGAAGCAACATGGCACGCGTTCAGCGATCCCTTGGGCTCGCCTCGCCGGAGAGGACGTCGGCGCTGATGCCGTCTACTGGGAATCCACGGCTGTTAAGCCTGGGCCGGTGACAGCCGAAGCACCCAACAACGACCGCAAGAGATCGACGCTGAGAGAACAATATCAAGACCTTCAGCAGCACGAGCAGGTGCAGATCCAGCACCAGGCTCGACGCAGCCTGGACAAGGATCCGACAACCAACAACAACAACAACAACAACAACAACAACAACAACAAAAAGAAAACCCCTACCGACCATATCCTTATTCCCGATGATGCGAGCGCCCTCGCAACTTCCGCTCTGGCCTCGGCCGTTCGAGCACCAACTCCTTTACGCCAACGGCCCAGCGGCTCCCCTGCTTCTGGGCTAGCCTCGCCGCAACATGCGCGGAGTCTAGAGGACTGGGAAGTAGAAGACTTCGTTCTTCTGGCGACCGTCGATGGAGACCTCTACGCCAACAACCGCCAGACTGGTCAAGTTCTTTGGCAACTACAGGTCGATCAACCCATGGTCGAAACAATCCACCATCGGGCGAGCAAGTCCATCGTGGATGAAGACTACAGCCCCGTAGATCATTACATATGGGCCATTGAACCTACCCGCGATGGCGGCGTCTACGTATGGGTTCCCGAGCCTGACTCGAGCCCGCGTGCAACAGGCTTTTCCATGAAGGAGCTAGTCGAGATCTCACCATATGCGGAAGAAGAAACTTCTATTCTCTACGTTGGCAACAAAAAGACGACAATGATCACTCTCGACGCAGCCACAGGCCGTATACTCAAGTATTTCGGCCCGGACGGCTCTCACATTAATGAAGCTGAAAGCTGTCTGCGACCAAATGCATTATTCAACAGGGACAGCGAAGAATGCAGTTCCACGGGAACGATCACATTGGGTAGAACCGAGTACTCTGTATCAATCAACAGAAGGGATGGCAAGACTATTGCGACATTGAAGTATTCTGAGTGGACGCCCAACACCCGCGACAGCGACCTTTTCCATCAATACCATTTGTCCAAGGACAGCCGGTACATTACAAGCCAGCACGACGGCAAAGTATACGCCTTTGACTATGCACGAACCGATAGCATTGGTCCCTTCTTCAGCCAAAAATTCAACGTTCCTGTTGCACGTGTATTCGATGTCTGTCGCCCATGGGATGCTGCCGCAGAGAGCAACCCTGATCTCGTCGTCCTGCCGCAGCCCGCCATGCCATCCCAAAACGAGGACATGGCCCAAAAACGCAGTACTAGCATCTTTCTGAACCGCACAGAAGAGGGTAGCTGGTATGCCCTCTCTGGCCGCGCTTACCCTCTCATTATTGGCGCACCCCCAGCCAAGGCGTCCAAGGCAAGTTGGTGGGACGAAACGACATCCTGGGACAGCTTGACGGAAGCGAAGGTTTCAAAAGACCTGGTAGGCACACATTCGCTGGGATCCTTCCGCCCAAGGCGTGGGCATATACCAACACTCTCTGACGGGGCCGAGGTCTTCTCAAACGATCCTGAGGATTCCGACAACGGTTTTGTGTCGCCGATTGGCAAGCAGAGCGAGCTAGAGGAGCCTACAATTGTGGACAAAGTCAAGAGCCTACCACAAAGCGCGGCCAATAGCGTTGTAGAGTTTGTTCGGAACCCCATACTGATCATTCTATTCTTCGTCGCTCTTGTGTACAACGAGAAAAAGCTCAGAAGATCATACCATCGTTTCCGTAACGGAGCAGGTTTGAGGGACGCCCTCGTGTATTTGACTTCTGACATGGGCACAGACAGCAAGGGAGGCTCCCGGGAAGTCCGCGATTCTGGTGATGCGGAGACCAAGGACCTTCCTAAACACGGGCTCGTCTCGAAGAACGAGGAATCGGCTGATCGGCTAGACGTGCCAGGCGTGCCAGGCGTGAATCAAGCGGGGGAAGTCATCGCGACAGCGGATAACGAAATGCCTCGGAAACCAAACGGCAAAGACGATTCAGACGACAGCGGAATCAAATTACCACAGTCGTCTAATGAACCGGTTTCTGACGAAGTGAAAACTGAACAAGTCAACCCGAGCGAGGTGGGAGACCATCCCACCACGGCCAACAGTCCTGCGCCCGATAAGAAGAAGGCACGCCGTGGTCGCCGCGGCGGTGTGAAGCACCGAAAGGGTCGGCCTCGAGAAAACTCACAATCTCGAGACGATGAGGCGCCCAGCGCCACCGTGGAGGAGGCAGTCAACAACGCCAAGCGGCTCGGTGACCGTCCCAGCTTGGAACCGGATGTCATGACGGTTGCCAATGACATGCAAGCGGTCAGTGGGTCTGTTATTCGTATGGGCAACATTGAAGTCAACACCGACGAGCAACTGGGAACTGGCAGCAATGGTACTCTCGTCTTTGCCGGCAGATTCGATGGCCGCGAGGTCGCTGTCAAGCGCATGTTGATTCAATTTTACGACATAGCGTCGCAAGAAACAAGACTCTTGCGAGAGAGTGACGATCACCCGAATGGTACGCAGGCAAGAAGAATTTGCTCTCCATGTTTTAGGTTGCTAACCCTTGCACAGTTATTCGCTACTACTCTCAGCAAATCCGTGATGGGTTTTTGTACATTGCCTTGGAGCGTTGTGCGGCATCACTGGCTGAAATCGTGGAAGGGCATCATGCGTTCCGTGAACTTGCCAATGCAGGCAAGATGGACCTACCTGGTGTGTTGTACCAGATCACGAACGGTATCAGCTATTTGCACAGTCTCCGAATTGTTCACCGAGACCTCAAGCCGCAGAATATTCTTGTCAATATGGGCAAGGACGGTAGGCCTCGATTGTTGGTCTCCGATTTCGGTCTTTGCAAGAAGTTGGAAGGCGGACAGTCATCATTCGGAGCCACCACCGGTCGAGCGGCCGGAACGTCGGGATGGCGGGCCCCAGAGCTGCTGCTGGACGATGACGGGCGCGATTTGAGCCTCGTGGATACCAGCACGCACAGCGGATCGGGGTCGGTTCTGGTTCAAGATGGCACCATGCCGCACAACCGGAGAGCCACGCGTGCCATTGACATCTTCTCTCTCGGACTGGTGTTCTTCTATGTGTTGACGAATGGTTCTCACCCTTTCGACAGTGGCGGCAGATATATGCGAGAAGTCAATATCCGCAAGGGCAGCTACAACCTGCAACCCCTGGATGCGCTGGGCGACTTTGCCTGCGAAGCCAAAGACCTCATTGCCTCTATGCTTGATGCGGATCCCAAACGCCGACCCATTGCAACAGAGGTCATGTCTCACCCCTTCTTCTGGTCAGCGAAGAAGAGGCTGTCGTTCTTGTGTGATGTCTCTGATCATTTCGAAAAGGAACCTCGGGACCCACCTTCGCTGGCGTTGTCGGAACTGGAACGATGCGCCGCGCAAGTCACCAAGAGTGATTTCCTGCGCGTCCTTCCTCGAGAGTTTGTCGACTCGTTGGGGAAGCAGCGCAAATACACGGGTTCTCGACTGTTGGACCTGCTGAGGGCACTTCGTAACAAGCGCAACCATTACGAAGACATGACGGATACCTTGAAGCGACAGGTCGGGCCTCTTCCTGACGGCTACCTGAGTTTTTGGACTGTCCGATTTCCCGATCTTCTCCTCGCTTGTTGGAACGTTGTCTACAATGTTCAGTGGGACGAGACGGACCGTTTCAGAGAATACTACGAGCCGGCCGGTCTGTAGCGTCATGTTTCAATGTGTATTTTGTCATATGCATGTGTAAATTAATGCAAAAAAAAAAGTGTCATGGAATAATATCTTGGTGTACGTTGCTCGAGCGGAATTTGTAAAGATAGTTTTTACCACTCAGTCCGGCTAGAATTTCATCACTGATTATCCGGATTTTGTCTCAACAACGGCAGACTGGCGCGACCACTTGTCGCGAAAACTAGTGCTGAATTTGAAAAGTCCTTGTGGCCACTACGCGTGGAAATGACCGACTGCAGAGGGCCTCATCTCATTCATTTACATTTACATTTCACATTTCACGTTTCACGTTTCACACTTTACATTTCACACTTGACATTTACTACTCTTTAACTTTATATCACAAAGACTTTTTCCACTTCGCTGTACTATACTATACTATCCCCACTGGACGAGGACCTTTTTGCCCTTCTTGCCCTTCTTGCCCTTGCCTTGATCCGCCGCCTCTGCCTCTTCGAGGGGCGCCGAGCTCTCGGCAGAGGGGGCTGTGCCTCCCCATTGGAAGCTGGACTCTGCGTGACCGTAGCCCCGATGAACGCCTCTGCCGGAGCCGTAGCCAAAGATGGTGGTGGTGGGTTTGGGTGCCGCGGGGAGGGCGGGGAAGGCGTCTTGCGAGCGAGCTACTGCTGCCTGTCGTTGGGGCTGTCGCTGCTGCTGAGAGGACGCCCATGTTGAGCGTGAAGATGTGGCGGTGGTGGAGGATGATGATGGTAAGGAGGGGAAGGCGGATGAGGAGGAGGAGGAGGAGGATGATACGGGCCCCCGGGCTTGTGCTGCTGCTGCGGTGGAGGAGGAGGAGGAGGAAGCGGTCCAGTTGGGAGACTTCTTGATTGTGGCGGGCGTTGGACCTCCGAGACGGGTGCTGTTCTTGAGTTTCAGGACTCGGTTGGAGTGTTTCTGGGCCGGCGCGGCGTTGGGCAGGCCTGGATTTGCGGTCGCGGCGTTGGCCCATCCGCTGGAGCTGGACGTGGCGCCCTGCATGCCACTTAGGCCGGGCAGGCTGGGATAGTCCTCGTTGATGGCGCGCCAGTCTTGCCAGGCCTTGCGGACGTTGTCTGCCTTGGTCCTGTCCTCGAACAAGTCTGCTACTTCCCGGACCAGAGTGCCGAGGGCGTTGGGTTCGACATCGGCGAAGAGGGTGAAGAGCGCATCGACAAGCTGGGGAGCGGTGAAAGCGCCTTGGCGGTAGGTCGAGATGTGGTTGCGGAAAGTGTTGATCTTGTTGGCGTCGTTGCCGAGGAGGTTGGCTGCTCGTTCGACGACAGAGCTGTGACGGACGAGGCGGGCTCGCTCTTCGGGCGAGAGATTCGAAGTATCCGCCATGGTGCGCGAGTTCGTGTATGCATTTCGTGTGGGTGTTGATGTGCCCGATGACGATGTCGGGCGGGTACCGGCACCGGATGGCGATGGAGCTGAGAGCTGTCCGCCAAAACTTCTGTTGGATACGGATTGGGCCGAGTGAATGGCCATTTGGCGCTGCAGGGCGAGCTCATCCCGGCGTAGCGGTTGAGCAGAAGTTGGCGGAACAGTGTCCTGGTTAGGGTCTCTGCCTCGGCCACCTCCTCCTCTGCCATCTCTGCCTCGCCCCTCGCCATCTCGCTGGCCACGTCTTTCGTTCTGGTAGGATTGTCGGAGGTCGAATGAAGACATGTCTACCAGTCGGGCGTCTCTGCCGACGGTTCTACCCGCGTGTTCGCTGATATTATGGGCCTGAAGATCCAGCTCGGATTCGAATACGACAAACTTCTTCTCCATGCATTCGCTGTTGGAGCACAGATAGTGGTCCTTGCGGAAATGCTGTTCCAGAGCATTGTAGTCCTGATAATAGTGCGGATGCCGGGAGTCTCGGCGGTCACAGATGAAGCAGCGCTCGTGCTTCATTCGACAATGCTCGTAGAGCTTGTCATCGTCGTAGAATCGTTGGCCACAGAAACCACACAGAGGATGTCCTTTGAAGCCTGTCTGGTCCGCGGCGCCAGGCTTGTCGTCGCCGTGTCTCATGTGTTTCTCCAGTTCCTTATCCGAGAAGAGTTCGTGCTCGTGTGTGAAGACCTTCTTGTTCCTGGTGCAAAGGTCGCACATGCGTTTGCGATGTACGGCCTTGACGTGTCGGTGGAGATCTGGCCATCCAAGGCCGGCAAAGTCGCAGTCGTCATCGGGGCAGTTGTATCTGAGCAGCAGGACGGTATCGCCAACGATGTCTTCGTTCGTGTACTTGATCCCGATGTTGGAGTCGGTTGTGGTGATGTCCTTGCCGGAAAACTCTTCGAAACGCTTGTCAGCGTTGTCGGTGAAGACGACGAACGGTGCAGGGGTCTATGCCAAAAAAAAAAAAAAAAAAAAAAGTTAACCATCAGTTCCGTACAGCCAGCTGGTGCGCCTCATTGATCAACACACGATGAGCTTTTGTCAGTTTGGCCGACTTACTCGACAATGCGCACAGTCCTTTGTCTTGTACAGTGCCCTCATACGCAAACCACAAATATGGCAGGTAGCGTGATTACACGGAGCAATGGAATGGTGCGCAACAGGGTTGGCGCAGATGAAGCACACCCCAGCGTCGTCATCTTCTTCATCCGCAGCAGCCGCAGCAGCCGCAGCCGCGGCGGCAGCTTGAGTTTGCTGCTTCAGCATCATTGCCCGAGCAGAGGTAGCGGCGACGTCTTGTTTCGCAGCTGGGTTTGATGGTGGGGCACCGGCATTTCCTCCACCAGTTTTGCCTCCTCGTCGGCCTCGACCTCCAGAAGTTCCTCGGCCACGCCCACGCCCACGTCCTCTTGGGCCCTCGCCTCCTCGGCCGGATTGGGATGCTCCCTCCGGCATGGCCACTATGGCGATCGAAGTTGCTACCAGTTTATGGGAGATTGGGTTGAGGATGTAGAGGGTGCCTTGTTCCTCTCGATCAGTCTTGCGTTGTCTCGGGTGATGCAAGTTCGGCTGGAATAAGACGGGCCAGGATGCGAGAGACTACGCCGTGGCGGGTCGTGTTTGCGGAATGTATTCCTGTTCGCAAAAATGCTCGGTGATTTGTAATTTTGGACGAAAGTCGGACACGTCAATTTTGTTGCCATCGCCGGAAGGTTCCAGGTCAGCTCCGTTTGCTCCAAGGCCAGGCCAAACGAGGACAGCGGGGCTGGAGTCAGATGATGGAAGTGCCCTGCCGCGTCCAAGAGGCTCATAATTCAATCGAAGCCAGAGTTCCGATATCACCCGTATAACTAGCTGCAGTCGTCTAGGGGTAAGGACACCAGTTTGTGGTCAACTCAGGTTAGAATCACTGGAAACCGAGGTTCGAGTCCTCGCTGTGGCACAAGGTGTTTTTTTCTTGGTTCGATCCCGAATCGTGCGGATCATTCGCTTTATCATTTCTTTTCTTTTTATTTTCAAAAACTTGTCCCGCAGAAAAGCGTTGGCTACCATATAGACAAGGGTTGCGGCTTTCGAATTGTGCAATGAATGGTGTCTTGTTCCACGCTCAGCGTTTGTAGTGGAAGGAGTAGTTTAAAAGTACAAGAATAAGGCAGACCCCAGAAGATGAAATCATCGTAATTGCCACTATACCTAGACGTGAGAAACTGGAGAAAGGCTGCACTAAAGAAAACACAACATCTCGACGGCAAGGACTCTTCCACGATAAGACTTCGTGTACGGACTAGGGTAGTGGAAGATGTGTCGACCACTTCACAACCCACGTCGTCCACGCAATACGCCTCAGTCATTAATGTCTTCTCCTTGATTTTGCCACTGCTAATCTGTCTCGAAAGCGACAGTTCGTTTCTCACGGCTATCCCCGAATGCAATCCCTCGTCATTCTCGGTCCACGCATCATCATGTCACTCACTCACTGCCTTGCCTGGAACCAGCCTCGCCCACGGCCGTCGTATGCATTCATGCTTCTCCAATCCGAATAGTAACCCTTACCAGAAAACATGCTGAGATAAGATCTCTTATAGAAACCAACGCGCAGAATAAAATCCACATCTTAATTTCCTTCGCCATCCCATGCTGCCGACCCATAACATACATATGAAAACAATACATCGAAGGACTAATTCCAATAGAGCAAGAAAAAAAAAACCCCCCACCCGAAGGAAAATACGAAAATGAAAAGTACAGACTCGTCAACTATAGTCAATTTATTCCAAATACTCCCTCGGGCGCCAAAATCGTAAAGTCCTGTCATTCGGTTATCTGTAACGGGCAACGTAAATGATGACCCCTTCGAAGATCGAGTCTACGCTTCCTCTACGGGGTACAGATGGGCGCCGATGTCCTTGTTCATCTTGAACATGTCAACTCTGGCTTGCTTGAACACAGCCTGCATTTTCGCATCGCAAAGAATTTGGCGCTTGTCAGACGGGTCCTGGAGGTCATTGGCTTTGATGTGCTCCCATAGACGCTTGACGACTTGTGGACGCGAAAGCTACGGATTGGTCAGTGAACGCTGGCCTACCAACTGTTGCAATGTTACAACTGTTACACAGATTGTATACTTACTTGAGTCTCTCCACAGAGCTCCGACAGTGTTGAGCTCAGGTTGAAGGGCTTTTGAAAGCCACCACCAGCTTTGCGCTTCTTGACGCCAGAGTCTGCGCTTCCATCGACCTCACTGTCATCATCATCCCGAACCTTCTTGGCGCTCTTTTTTCGAGGTGCCTTGCGCTTCTTTGTTGCCCGATCTCCACCTCCGCGGGTGGTGCGACCACGGGCCAGGCTATTTTCCTGGGCTTGAAGTTGTGCAGCCAGTCGCGCATCCGCATCCTCGGACGGTGATGAGCGCTTGGCCTTTTTCTTCGCCGGCTCGGGGGAGGCAGACGGGTCCGGGTCAGTCTCGTCGTAGTCAGAGACCCCATTGGAGCGTTTGTGGGTGCTTTTGTCTGGGACGGATGATGTAGTCGTCTCACCAGGGCTTGCGCCAGAGACCGCGTCGAAGCGTGCCTCGATTAGTCGTTTGATGGCATCCTATGTATGGCCCCATCAGTACACGCACGAACAGTGACGATAGAACTTGGAACATGATCTAAAAAACAAAAGCGAAAAGAAAAGAGTGACGGCAACACATGCTTCCACGCATCTGCTATCTTTTCTGGGCCATACTTTTTGTACACTCAAATCCTTGCCGCCGAGACGGGTTTCCAATCCTTGTCGAACCTTTTTGCGGGAGATGGTTTCGAGATCGGCGGTCGCCAGTATATTGTCAATAATCTCGGTATAGCGCTGTCGCTCGTCGGAAGCCACTTTTTTGTTGTTCAAGATTAGCCACTGCCCATCGCCACACGGAACGGAATGGTTTATACGTACAAGGGGCAGACATGGTGCCAACGAGTACAGGCTCCAGAATATGACTGAGGGAGAGAATATGGGCTTGAACAATACAGAAATTCTCGCGGGATATATGATGGACAGACAAGAACAAAACGCGAACAAGCAAGCACCAACGTCCTAGAGCATATCTTGTGGTTTCTAGAAGCGCCTTGGTCCACTTGGTTAGCTTCGCCAAACGGCCGCGACTGTGACGTAGACCCAAGCCGAGATAACGTAGAGAGCGACCAAGGTAGAGGAAGCGAATCGCAACAACTGCTTGCAAGGTTTCCAATTAACGAGAGTCACCGGTCGACAAAAGAAAGAGATTCCGCGATGAAAACGAATCCTCGGTAGTGGCGACGCCAAAAGCGTTGGTTGGGTATCGTGATGCGCAGCCAGTCGAGAAGATACGGGAGTGTCAACGACAGAAAACCTCGGGACGATGCCAGGATGGGATGAAGCGGTGCGTCCCGTGGATGGGCAAGCGATGTTGGCTGCGGAGCGTGCGTCGTGGTCGTCGTGGTCGTCGTGGTCGTCGTGTGAGTGGAAGCGGCTGTCGACGAGGGCGGACCCGGCGGAGGTCGCGCGGTCTGGTCTGCCGAGCAAGGATGAAAAAAAGCCAATGTATGTACGGAGTACATAATGCAGTCATATGTACGGACTACGGAGTACGGACTACGGAGTACGGACTATGTGGCTGAAGAGGCGCGTGAGGCTGGCTGGTGGCTGCTGCAGGCTGCACCGAGCTGGCGGCAAGACCGAAATTGGCGCCACATCTTGAATCGTTTCAGCCAATAGACGACTCGAATTGAGAGCTTCACTCTACTCAATTTACAGCCTTGTCACGTGCTGTTGGAGTATCCCGTAAAGTACGCGAAAGACTCTGCCAAACTGGCAAAGAAAGTTTGCGCCATGATTATGACCGGTCCCTTGCCACAGCCCACGGCCCAAGCTACTTTGTTGGGTAACGAACGAACGAAGCTAGATTTGCCGCTTGAGATCCCTGTCGCACTGGCTATCCTCGATTAAGCATCAACCAACGATATCGGAATTACATCATGCAGCTGACTTGTACCGCCACATGCCAGGAGCGTTTCCCGACTTTCGCCCGTCTATGGCATCTGCCAACTCTGGCCCTGAGCCATCCATCCTCTTTGACTGTCGGACACTGTACAAATACGTCTTGAAAGAGAACAAGACAGCTTGAGTCTCTGGGAGTCGGGTCAAGGTCTGGAGCTCAACTCGGAAAAAAAGTCTGAAACCAAAGAAAGACAATCAGTCCCCGAGGCTCGTTGAAGACGATTCCAACAATCGTATCGTACCTTGTTTGGATCTAAGCTCTCATCCGGGACCACTGCCACGATTGTTAGCCGCTAAGCCTGAGCCCTAATTTGTTCATAACCTTCCCATTTCATACGAAGAAGATGCAAATTATGTGGGTATGAGCAATACTCACATTCAAGCGCTTCGCGCTATTGCCGGCCTGCAATTTGCTCAAGAACTCCTCCAGTCAAAGTTGTGTAGACTCTGTAGAGGCTCAATTATCGCGGCCTCGGATGAAACCAGCAGGCTCGAGGAAGGGAGGGGAAATAGACCAGACAGACGACAGAGTCTTCGTGGGCACTTGGCCCACTGGGCAGTGGCTAATCAATCATCAATCATGAGACGACTTGCCGCAGCTCGAGGCTTTCAGCTGAGAAAGGCTCCAAGTTGCGGGCTAGGGCGGGCCGATCTTGCCGCTCGGCAACGACGGGTGCATATTACGAAGTACGCGGGCCCCTTTCTTTGCGTGCTGCTATTCGCGCGGCCAGAAATTGCACGCGTTTATGGCACCGTCATAGCCGTCGCGGGCGGCGCAGGGATACGAGCCAAACGCCGCGATGCGGATGCGCGTCAACAGCAAAAATGACGACACTCACCACCCCTCACCACCCCTCGCCACCCCTCGCCACCACAAATACGAAGGTCCGTCATCACTTCCCGGCTGCCGGACCATCGTTGAGACCTAACGCCTCCCTCCTGCACCCGATCCCCCAGGTAGGAAGTCAGCCGCCATCGCCAACGACCCTTCAGCCTCGCCACTTCGTATCTGCTGAAGCGCTCCCGAGTCTTGGCCGCAGTTTGGGGTCCCCGTATCGACGGGAAATGACTGCGCTGGACCAGACCGGCTCACCTCGTCATGTGTGGGAAGCTTCAAGATGATGAGATGAACCGAGCGAACCGGGCCACCGAACCCGAGACTACCGCAAGCGAGGAGAGAAGACGACTTGACTGTGGCTCAGCGCATCTCGTAGAAGGATGAATGAATCCATCCATCCATCAGAAAAATACACTCGGTATCAAATTGGTATATAAATACCTGTTTCTTCCGCCATACTAATTACTACCCACATTCTCATCAGTATCTGGACTTGAAAATAAATCACTTACAACTGAAAACTTTCCCACCTCACTTCCACTTACAAAGGGCCATCATCTCATTCTTGAAATTCGCCAATATGAAGACCACCAAAACCCTCATCGCTACCCTGCTCGCCGCCTCCTCCGCCATGGCATCTCCCGCCCGCCTGGTCCAAGGAGCCGACATCTTGAAGACCCAGGCCGACGTGCAATCTCAGTACAGCCCTGCTCCAGTTTCCCAATGGACCATCGAGGGCCTGCATCGCGACTGTCCCTCCGACAGCTCCTGCACCTGGACGTTCCGCATCAACACACACGTCGGCAGCGCGACAGACGTCAGCTTTTACGTCAACGGCCCTCGTGCCAACGGGGGGCCCACGCAATTTGGCGACTTCACCGTTACTTCCGACTGGAGTAACCAGTACGGCGACGACAAGGGATTCACGACCTTCTCGACCGTTGACAACAAGAATAATCTCATTGCCTTCCCATCGTACTCGGATGCCGAGGTCAGTAATGATGCAGTCGTCGCTGACCGGGACTATCCCGTTTACAACAATGGCTCTTAAGCAGCCTTCAATGGATTTAAATTTAGAAAAAGCCACGGTTTGGCATGTATGCATGGAAAGGGAGATTTGGAGTGTTGCTGTAAAGTGTGATTGATTGGTGTGGAGGAAGGGTAGTGAGCTATAGCCAGCCATGCCATTGATGCAATTTACTCGTTTGCCATTGGAAAAGAGGCTTGTCCTCCCCCAGACATTGGGAATATGTACGGACTAGCTGTGACAAAAATAGGTGAAAATGTAACACGCCGTATTTCCCAACTCCTGAAACGATAGCTGCAGGCCATGTCTTGATAGTTACTGGCGCAAGTGTGAGACAGATCTGCGGGAGGCATAAAATTCCGATGGTCGCACAGGACTGAGGAGAATGAAGAAGAAGAAAGGAGGGGACAAATTCTACTGGCACGCAACACACAACACGCAACACGCAACACGCAACACGCAACACGAAATCAAAGGTTCCTTCCCCTGGGCCGGGCAATCCACAATTGCAACTGCAAACTCAGACAATCAGGCGCCATCGGAGAAGCAGACGGTCTGGTTGGACGAGGCCAGCGGAGACCCACGCCTTGACGCCTTCGATGCCAGGGGTCAACAATAACAGCTCTGCGTTTGTCCCATCCTGCATCCTGGCCTGGCCATTCAGCCATCCAATCATCATCCAGCCTCATCCAGCCATCCAGCCATCCAGCCATCATCCCATGATGGCCGCTCCATCCCGCTCGCCAAGCGCCACCCACCCACCAGTCAAGTCGCTTTGCCTTTTTTTTGCCACGCTCCTCAAGAACTCAAGAACTCAAGAACCAGACAGACCCTTCGCCAGGTGGCCAGCAGCAAGGGAGATGCTTTTCTGGATTCACGACGCCACTGCCGCTCTTAGGTCCCAAACTTGCTTTATCCGCAAAGAGCCTTCTTCGCTCCCTTTTTGATTCCCTCCAATTTCTGCCCTTGGTGAATCTGCCTCTCCGCCAAGCGCATCTCATCTACGGAGTACACGTGGGATTCAGACGAGACACAGTCCAACGCTTCCAAATTGCCAATTATCTACACGATAATGCCGACGGCAATCTGAAACACGTCCAGCTTTCCAATGGTCAACACAGTTCACTTTCACTCGTTACTCAGCCTCTCGTATAGGCTAAATCCAATACGATAATAATACTCTTCTCCTCAACGTCAGCATCTCCTCCCTCAACCAAGTCTTTGAATTGGTTCAGCCCACGATGGGAGTTGCCGTTCGACCTTTTACCGTGTCCGTTCGTAGGCGAACGCCTGCAGTCGTTCTCATCTGCACCGCCTTTCTTGTCCTACTTGGCTTGGGAGCATTCGAACGATCAGAGTCTCGACTGCAGTATGCCCTTCCGCTCGGGCTAGAAGCTGCTCTTCCTGAACGCCTGCGCGTTGCGAAACCCTGTCGTTCCGATCTCGATTATCTGCGGCGAGCTAAATACAATTTGACAAGACAAATCATTTACCAGAAGCGGTGCTTTCGCGGCGTGAGAAACGCTGCTACTTCAAGAGAAGTAATCGGCCACAAGCCGGAACCGTTGATCGAAGATGGCGCTAGCAGGATACTGGATTTGAAAAGCGCTTGCAATGGTTCGCTGCCGGTAGATGCCCCGTGTCATCCAATTACCGTGCAGGTACCCCTTCCATTTCCTCAGCGAGACTACGCAGAGTTCATATTCGGAGTTGCCTCTTCTGCGGAAAGGCTAGAGACGTCGATTCCACAATTCAAGCATTGGTTGCGAGGCACCAAAGCTCGGCTGCTTGCCATTGTCACCGACCATGGCTTCTCGAAGCGGCAAATGAAGAAGCTAGAATCGCATTTCAACCAATCTGGAATCCATTTCATCGGCGTCCGACCTGAGAACATGTCCGTCGGCGTCAACGAGCAACATTTTGTTGCTGTTCGCGACCTCGTGCGGCATGCCGAACCCAGCACTAAATGGGGCGTCATCATCGACGACGACACTTTTTTCCCTTCCCTCTACCCAGTGGCCGAAATGCTGGACAAGCAGAATGCCTCCGTTCCGGCCTACGTCGGTGGCCTGTCCGAGAACAAAGATGCAGTGAGCTTCCACGGAAATATGGCGTATGGTGGAGGAGGAGTTTTTCTCTCCATGCCGTTGTTGAAACTCCTGGAACCACATGTTGAGAGCTGCCTGGACGAGAGCAAAATTCGCGAGGGTGATGGCTTGATCAAATACTGCGTGGAGGAGAAGACGGGCACGAATTTCACCGAGGTCAAGGGCTTACATCAGTTGGATTTTGGCGGTGACATGAGCGGCTTCTACGAGTCAGGCAAATGGCACCTCAGCCTGCACCATTGGAAAACGTGGCATCGAGCGCCAGTCGACAAGATTGCCAAGGTTGCCCATTTCTGTGGTGGATGTCTCTTCCAGCGGTGGCGATTCGGGCCCGATACTCTATTCGCCAACGGGTACAGCATTGCAACGTATAAAAAGGGCACCGCGAACCTGCAGCTGGACCGCACGGAAAGTACATTTACCGAGTCTGGAAAAGGTGACGATTGGGAATGGAGCCTGGGCCCGATGCGGGATCGAACACCGGAAGGCGAGAAGAAGAGTTACCTCCTTATCGATGCCGAGTTGGTGGGCGACCACTTGCGACAAGTCTATGTTCACCGAGCACCGCAGCCTGAAGCTGGACGCGAAGTAAGCCTTGAAAATGCACCCAAAGATGAGGTGATTGAGCTATGGTGGGACTGGAAGTGATGAGGAGGAAATAGCACAGCGAAGAGAGGGTGACCAAGTGGCGCATCTACGGATTATGTGTAGTTAATATTTGACGGAGCACACAGCATACGGATTTGGACATTCCTTCGGCGTATAGCGTGGACTGGGATTTCTTCCCACTTTTTTTTTTGTGTTTTTTTTTTGTTTTTTTGTTTTAGGAATTTGCATTTCCATAGTATGCATACGACATACCATTTGGCCACCTTTGGACCAACTCTCTGACATGAATGACACGGCCATGTTACAGTTGAGTAATGCGCATGAATTGAGAGTCGTAACCATCAGGTTGGGATTTTTTCTTCTCTTCTTTTTTTTTGGCAGCCGTCGTCTGATTGTCGCGTTTCACAATCAATGCCCGGTATAGGGCGAAACCGGGTCTACGCCGAGGAGCTGGCTGTCACACAACGGGGTGTTTCGGATGTGCGAGATCAGTCATGGTTTTTTTGTTCTGGAAAAGATGGCGTGGAATGGACTCCAGAGAGTCATTGCACGCAACTTCTCTCCCATCGTACTTGGTGGCCAGGAAGTCAAGGCGATGAGAAACAATCGCCGGATCACGCCCGGGGACGACGATGACGATGCTAAGCAGGCGAATTTACGATGAAAGCAGAAACAGGCAAGCATGAGAGAACAAATACACTCGGTTCTACCAAAGCGACTGGTTTTTCGCAGTCGCGAAATCCAAAGTCCGCCGATGGCGACGTACTTGGGCAGCTCGTTATTTCCCGCCACAAGCCCTCGACATCAGATTGCCCGTCCATTTCGCCAAACACGGTCGCTACCACCGGAGCTTGAGAATCGGAATCGGAATCGGAATCGGAATCGCCTTGTACGGGCCAAGCTTCCCGCACCAATCACACGCGAAATCGCACGCAGCCTGAACTACGGCGAGCCTTATTCAGTCTGAAGTTTCATCTTGCACGACCTCGACGTCGCTTGCCTCTTTGGGGCCGAACCCAATTACCTCCCCGGATTGCTTGAACTGTACGGACTACGGAGTAGGGAACCAAACGTGGCTGAGGAGCGCTACGTTACAGATCAGATGGAGCATGGCTGCCGAGTTGCCGCGTGCGAGTGATGGAGGCTGAAACCGAGATGCGATGGCAGATTTGTTCTGGAAAGGGAAGCTTGTCATGTTCATGATATATATATATATTCGAGATGCTCTGCCGAGCTGTCTGTCCTGTTCTGGAATTTCAGCATCCCATCTCCAACCCAGGCTTCTTAGCACTCCCCCCCCCCCCCCTTCTTTTCATCACCTCGCGTGCTGGCCTCGCAGAAAATTCTTCTGTCTGTACTACAAACCCCATACCACCTACGACCCAAAACTCACACGAATCCCATCACAATGAAGGTCTCGACTACTTTCGTCCTCACCCTCCTGACTGGTGTGCTGGCCGCGCCACGGGCAGTAGACGTTGATTCAGAGGAGCGCGGCGTCCTCGCGGCCAGAGACTTCCAGGACGCGCTGGCGGAGGCTCTCGACGCGGGAGAAGTTAAGACGGACGTGCTCCTTACCGAGCGGGATGCCGTCTCCGTGGAAGCCGTCGATGTGGAGGACGACGCGGCGCTGGAGGCCCGAGGGGCCAAGAGGGCCAAGGCGCAGGCAAAGGGCAAGGGGAGAGGCAGAGGCAGAGGCAAGGGCAAGGGAAAGAGGAGAAAGGGCAAGGGAAGAGCCAAAGCTGCTGGCAAGGGCAAGGGCAAGGGCAGGGGAAGAGGAAAGGGCAAGGGGAAGAGGAACGGAAGGGGAAAGAAGAACAACGCCAAGGGTGGCAAGACTAAGGATGCGGCTGCGCCGCGGGTGACGAGCTCTTTTGATGCCCCTGGTGTTGTTGATGCTTAGATGGGGCCCGTCTTGGGGAGGGATGGATGGATGGACGCCGATGAGACGTGCTGGTGATGATACGATATGGTTATACGGAGTGCGGCACCTCTCAAATCGGGTCTTGGGGGTCCTCAACTTGGGGCACATGCTGTGATGGGATGGAAACTCTGGGCTATAAGTCAATTGTGACAAAATACAATTCACGTAAAATCGGAAACCCTCCATCTAATACTGATGTTTTGTGTTGACGTTGAGTAAGAGTAAAACGAGCTTCATCGAGCACGCATCCATTCTTCACAGCGGGATGACGATGACTCCCCGTCTTGCTGCGTGACTCGCTCATTCTGTACCTAGAAGACGTGAGCTTCTTGCTCAGCACCTCATCATGCTGGGTTTTCTCTTTGTCCAGGGCCTGAGCAGCCCGGTTGAACGTGTCGATGGATGTGTCCCACTGAGCCATGAGATTGTCGACGGCTTCGTCCAACGTCCCTGCTGTTGTCGTAGTACAGAACTACCAGGTGCTCCGTAGTTTTGCGGCGTTTCAGCGTCCTATGGGTGGGATAAATCAGCATGGATGCACCTGAAGATGGACAAGCAAGTTCTACTAGTCTTGGATACGAATCGTACGATCTCTGGTGGTGCGCGAATCGCGAACCAAAAGAAGTGGGGCGTGACACGCCAGCACGTGGTTCCACTTGCCCTCACGGAAGTGTGGGTATATAGTTCATAATTGCTCAACATCCTTCGCCTTCGGGCATTTGGTTTATTTGAAACGATACAGGTTTGTCCCCACTCTTCCCCCAAGTTCGCTCGTTCGAACCCGGTGCTAACTCCTCCCTTAGAGAAGATTAGCATGGCCCCTGCACTAAGGATGACACGCTCAATCAAAGAGAAGCTAAACATTTTTTTTGCCTCTCTTGTCGTTCTTTTCGAACGCTTCTATTTTTAGAGAGGCGCGGGGCGTTTATCCCAGACGAGCTGACCATCGGGAAACACATATTCATATTGGACAGGGCAGACTTGATCAACTTCGGTGCTGCCTACAATGGCTGCCCGCCAAGGCCCAGGCTCTTGAAAAAAAAAAACCGGGTTGGGGGTGTACATGAAATGCCTGGCGCTTCGGTATCGGAGCCCAGGAGGCAGGAAAGGCGACTCCGGAGCAGACGGCAGCTGGAGGAGACAAAACGGCCATGTGGGAAAACGGAGACGGAGCGGGAGAACCCGGTCTTCTCGGGTAAAGATTGGGCGAGCTCAGATTAGTAGTCGAGCAGCAACACCCGCTCGCACAATGGCTCCTTCCAAGGCGGCACCTACTTATTTCACCATCAAACACCATCAAACACCATCAAACACCATCAAACACCATCAAACACCATCAAACATCGCGACACAAACACCATCCTCGACCTCACCCTCCAGCCCAGCGCCGCCGTGCGTTGGTCACAGCAAGGATTTCCTTACCGAGACAGTGCAATTTCCCGAGGTGAAGAACCTTTGGCATCCCGTGAAGCTCAACAAGCTGCATTTCACGCGACAAGACCGAGTTGGCTTCGTCGCTGTTGATCCCCTCGATGGCTCGTGCTCGTGGCTGTCTGCAGAGCTTGGCACATCGCTTCCATGGCGTCCGGATAAGCAACCGTCAGATGGCGATAGACCAATGCGATAGAAACGGCTCGATGTAACTTCGTCTGATTGGCCACATGGATTTTGCCGGGATGTACAGCTGACAATGGCGCTATTATTACTGCATGTCGCTCAGTCAGCAGCGTGCTTCGTGTTTTCGGATTGCTCGGCTGTGGGGGAGAAGTGCTGACGTTGGTTTCCCATGTACATGGTCATCATCCCCCGGATTTCTCATATATCTGCCCTATACCCCCCCCCCCCCCCCCTTCTCCCCGGATTCCCTTCATAGTATATTAGTTCTTTGTCTTTGTTCTCTGATTGCGACCCATTGTTAATCAGCGAGACATTCCGCGCTACACACGCCATGAAGAAGGAGAGGTCCAAGAATGAGCATCTCTCGTCCGGGGGAGACCCGCACCTAGCCGGCGGAAACAGCCGCCGCGAGTCCGTCGCGCTGAACATTGTCGAGAATCCCCTCAAGGTAGGATAGGTTAACTCACCCTCTTGACCACCTGGGGCACCTGGGGGGTAACCAGTTCAGCCTGTCATGACTCATGGAATCAGGGCAACTGTGACTGACGTGCTTTTACAATGCGCAGCGCCGCTCAGAAGAGGACGCCGTCCGTGATGCCCTCGCATTTGCCGAGGCCCACGGCATGCCCGAGCACGCAGAGCTCTTTGGCAAAGCGGCCCTCGTTGCTCGTGACCCGGAGAGGTTCGAGATGGTCTCGGCTCTCGACGACGATGAGCGCAGCGCACTGATGTACGAGAGAGACCACAAGTGGCATGGCCCGGTCATGCTGTGGTACTCCATCAGTCTTTGTGCCGTCGGCGCGGCCACCCAGGGATGGGATCAGACGGGAGCCAACGGCGCGAACTTGTCGTTTCCTGAGGAATTCGGTCTCACGGGTGAGGGCAAGAATGAGTGGATCGTCGGCTTGATCAACTCCATCATCTTCCTCACTGCCGGTCTCATGTATGCCCGCCCCCTCCCCCTTTTAACACGCGGATGGGCGAAGTGAAGAGGATCGCAACCCTTGACTCACTCCTCTTTTTTTTTTCAGCGGCGCATTCATCGTCGATCCGCTCAACCACTACTTGGGTCGAAGGGGTGAAATCTTCCTCACTGCAGCGTGTCTCACCGCAACTCCCATCGGCTCAGCCTGTGCCCAGTCGTGGCAAGGCCTCTTTGCCGCACGATTCATCATGGGCATCGGCATTGGCGCCAAGAACGCCACGGTTCCGATCTACTCGGCCGAGATGGCTCCTGCCCGGACGCGAGGGGCCTTGGTCATGTTCTGGCAGCTGTGGGTTGTCGCAGGCATCTTCTTGGGTTTCGTCGCCAACGTGATTGTCAAGGACACTGGCAAAATAGCCTGGCGACTCCAGTTCGGCTCCGCCTTCATCCCCTCCTTCGTTCTCCTGATCGGCATCTTCTTCTGTCCCGAGTCCCCCCGCTGGCTTATGAAGCACGACAGGCATGCCGAGGGGTTCCAGTCCATGCTGCGTCTGAGGGCGCACCCCATCATTGCGGCCCGAGACTTCTACTACTCCCACGTCATCTACGAGGTGGAGCAGAAGGAAACGGGCGAGTCGGGCTACTTCTCTCGCTTGTGGGATTGCTTCGCCGTGCCCCGAATCAGACGAGCAAACTATGGTGCCTCGACCGTCATGATTGCTCAGCAAATGTGCGGCATCAACAGTGAGTTTATTTCGCATCATCCCCCCCCCCCCTCCCCCTTTCTTCCGCGTGAGCTGATTCTGGGGGGAAAATATCGACAGTCATTTCTTTCTACAGCTCATCCATCTTCGAGAGCGTCGGGTACAGCAAGACGGAGGCGTTGTACGCGTCACTGGGCTACGGGGCCGTTCAGGTCGTGTCGACTATTCCGACGCTGTTCCTCATTGATACCAAGGGTCGAAGAACGCTGACCATGATTGTACGTGCTTGTTCAAAAACGGGCAAAGATTGGAAGAAACGCTAATTTCCTCCCCCCCAAAAAACAGACCTTCCCTCTGATGTGCATCTTCTTACTCGCCGCCGGACTTTCCCTCCTTCCAAACGGGGCCTACCATATCGCTCCGACAGATGAGAACCAGAATCCCGCCGGTGACTTCCGACCGCGCGGGGCGAGAATTGGGCCGGTGGTTCTGTGAGTAGACGTGCTGATGGATTTGTTTTTTCTTTTCCCCAACAAACAATGTATCAACACGAGCAAGTCTCTGACCGCGATACGGACGACCAGGTTCGTCTATCTATTCACCATCTGCTACTCGTTGGGTGAAGGGCCCGTTGCCTTCCAGTACTCGGCCGAGGTTTTCCCCACGATCCAGCGTGAGCAAGGCATGGCCTGGGCCGTCTGCATCAACAACACATTTGGTAAGTGTGACTCGAACCTCGATCACGTCACCGCTTTCACTGGGAGGAAATTAACTAACAACCAACCCCCCCTTCATCGCAGCTGGTATTCTCGGCTTGACGTTCCCGCGCATGAAGACGGTCATGACCTCGACCGGTGCTTGTGAGTCGACGTGTCCCCCATCTATCATCTATAGACGGTGCTCGGTCCCCGATGGAGTCGCTAATCATATCATCGCAGTCGGTTTCTACGCCGGCCTCAACCTCATCGCCTGGGTCATGATCTTCTGCTTCGTCAGAGAGACGAAGCAGCTCACTCTGGAAGAGCTGGACCGTAAGCGGCTTGTCAGTTCCTTTGTTCTGCGAAGCGCATTGTTCCTAACGTGGCTCACAGAGGTGTTTTCGGTGCCGACGAAGACGTTTATACATTACGAATTGACCGTTTGGCTTCCGTGGTTCATCAAGCGATACGTCTTTGTGAGGAAGGTGCCTCGCCCTCCGCCGCTCATTGAGAAGGCTGAGCGCAGCGATGCGGTCAAGGTGGCGTAGACGGTGGTGTCTGGCATTGCGAGTTTCAACTTGGCTATTGTCTTGGGTCTATCGAGAATACTGTTGCAATCTTGGGGACTTTTTTTCAATTCATGGCATGTGAAGAGGTGGCTGGATTTTTTTTCTTTTTTTTTTCTTTTTTGGTGTCTGAAGATGACTTCGAAACCTCGTAGCAAGGGTAGAGAAGATATCGTTGTTCCCATCCCCTGCCAGCTGGGAGACGAGATGGTAGACGTGGCGCGACTCTACCTAATATCGACATCGCGCTACCAGACCAACGTTCTAAGAGCTTATAGTATGGATAGATATAATGTATCCGATAAGTGGACGCTACAAACTTTACAGAAGGGAAAGCAAGGCAACTAAGACTGCTTGGTGATACTGCAGAAATCAGCTAGACACCTGACTAGTCAAGCCACGTTGCCTGCCCATTCTCATCATAATCAGGGAAAGCGGAGCTTTGCCTGCGATTTGCGTTATTAGCAAGGCGAAGGCAAGAGGGTAAAGCGAAGCTTCCCGCTTTCCCTTTATTAAAATAAGGTTATCCTATAGAGATATCTCTTCTAATTAGTTAGACATAAAATACTCTTTAGTAACTAGTTAAGATTTTTTTTTCTACCTCTCCTAACCACCTAATAGCTTTTAGGGGGGGGGGGCATAGAGGAGGAGGCCTACTATAGGCAATAGCTCGCTGCAGGTAGCCCCTAGTAGGGCGCCTAGAGGGAATATAAAATATTATACCTTTAAAGATAAATAAATTTAATAATATAAAGTATTAGTAATTAATTTAAGATTATAGATATATAGTAGTAGTAGTAGTAGTGGTGGTGTTATAGTTAAATTATAGTTATAAAAGACTTAAACTTATAATATTATAATATCTTATAAAGACTTATAGCATATTACTTACTTTATGATTATAAAAAAAAAACACATAGATATAATTTAAACATATAATCTTTTAATTTAGATGTTTTTTAGTATTATAATATTGTAAAGTAAAGCGTTACTACGTTATATAAATATAATTTATAGCATACCCTTACACTTAATTTTAATACTAAAATTAACACTAAAAAAAGTATTACCCTTACTAGGTAACTTTATATAGTAGTAGGTTAGGACTAAATACTTCTTAAAAGAAACTACCTTTAGCACCTATCTAATAACCTAGAGTTAGCGCCTATAGTAAATTATTAGGAGTTAAAGTATTATATTGCCCTAGGTCCCTAAGTATCTATAGTTATATATTAGTAAGGTTAGAAGGAGAATAGTAAGTTACTTATAATTTAGTATAGCATAATTAAGCTACTATTCACTATAGTCTACTGCTCTTACCTTATTTGCTTGCTTTATATTATATTATATTATATTATATTAGGTTTAGCGTTAGGTTTAGATATTTATTATTATATTTTACGGTATCTATAGTTATTCTACGGTATCTATAGTATTTAGTTTTATAGTAGTAAGTATAACACTATAGAGGTAGTTCTTTCTTCTTTTAAATTAGGTAAGGAAGTAGCCTATAATAACTATTAATCTACAAGGGTAGTCTACTATATAAGGCTAGTCTATGTAGTGTTTAATATAATTAATAGTGTTAGCCTTACTACTAACTACACTAAACGCGATATTCTAAGTAAATATTAGGTTATAAGGAGTATTATAATTATAGACTATATACCTACCTTTAGGTCTATATACTAAGATAGGAGTAAGGCATAAGAATACTACATAAATCCACCCACTATTTAATATTATAAAGTTAATATAACTACGCACACAGATGCGTAGGCGCGTATATATACTATATAATCCTATTAATTTATAAAGCAAGGCAATAAGCATAGGATTTGCTAATATAATAATTTATTTACGCGTTTTTCTAGCAGGTTTATAATATAATTTATAGTATTATATATAATAGTCCTACTTTCCCCTATTTAAGCGCTCCTTCCTTACTATTACCTCTTATCTCTTACTTTTTTCTCTTATACTAACCTAAATTTCCTTCTTAACTCTTCTTTACTTTTCCTTTTCTAACTACATCCCTATCTATTATAATAAAGCTATACCTATTATTATCTAATTATTATCTAGCTTTCTCTAAGCTATATATAATATAGTAAATTATCCTAATAAGATAGCTTCTCTTGCTCCTCCTATACTACTACCTAATCCTCCTTATAATCTAGGCTATAAGAATCTAGCTAATATTATAGATATCCCTAATAATACCTCTAAAACATATATATATTAGTGTTATAAATAGGACAAACCTATTAATAAATTTATTAGCTTAAAGAATAGGGATAAGTTAATATAAAAATACCTAGCGTGCTATAACTAATAGAATACACTAGTATATACTACTGCTTAGCACCCTAATATTAACCTAATGCTAATATTATATTACTATAGTCTTAAGCTCTTATATAATTCTTATATTCTATAATAGCTATAGTATATAGTAGTAGTAAGCGCCTAATTACTAGAGTATAATCCCCTAAGTAGTAATAAACTTAGTAACTTCCTATACTATTACCCTAATAGTAATAAGCTATAGGCTTATAAGAGATTATAGCTAATTTCTTAAGATAAATAATATATAAATTAATAAGGTTTCTTTACTATAGATAGGCTTCTTAAGATACACTAGATAAAGCTAAGGCATATTCTCTATAGGTATAGTAACCTACTCTTAACACTATATATTTATACTAAACTAGAGTAAGCTATAATCTAATAAGAGTATTAAGTTATATAATAAGCTAGGGAAGAACCTAACCCTACCCCTTTATTAGCTACTATTTTACACTAGGTAGCCTCTCCGCGTTAGCTAGGAGTTTAGGAACTCTTTAGTAGCTAAATTAATATAGTAAGCAACCTAGATAATAATAATAATCCTATCCTAGGCATAGAATAGAAATAATGCCTATTATGTTATTATATATTTACCTACTAGAGCTTTATTACTCCTAATAGAGTAGAACATAAATATTATAAATAGTGTAATTATAATATAATAGATAATTTTATACCTTCTTAGTCCTTAGTAAGGGATTCTAATCTAAATATATTACTTTCTTAGTGTTTATTAGTGTAACTATATCTGCCTTTAAACCTTAGTAGGTCTGCTTCTTAGGATTTACCTATCTTACCTAATCTAGTCTTTTAGGGAGATCTAGACTAGTTATGCCTAACTAAGCATAACTATAGCTTAATTAGCTACTAGGTAGTAAGCCTAGTGTTAAATACTATAAAGTATTATACTTATTATAAGGTAAGATAGTTTAGTCTTAAGGTTAGGAATAGAATCTACTACTCTTATAACTATTATAACATAGTCCCCTAGGGCTACGTATCCTATAATTAACGCCGCGCTAGTTAGCCCTTTTTTTAGTCTAAAGAAAATAAGCTTAATCCTAGGTTAGTTCTAGGCTATTTACCTAAGCTTACATAGACTAAAGAGATGCTTATTACTAAGGTTTATATTCATATTATAGTTATAACCTATTATAGTTAGCAGTATAGATATAAGGGCTATGTGGTTAACTTTATAAAGAATATTAGTTAAGTCTATAACTAGCTACTGCTTTTACCTAGGGATCTTAATATTATTATCCTTTAACCTATAAATTAGATAAATTAGCTATATATAATATGTTAGTTCCGTAACTAATTTAGAGTGTAGTAGCCTATTATCTAGGCCTAGCTTATATATCTCTATTTAAATTATCCTAGGTATTACTATATTAATATAAATAAGAATAATTTACTCTAGTTACCTAGTAATAAAGATATTATAGACTAGCTTATAGTGGAGGTAACTAACGCTATTAATATTAAAGAGACTTACCTTAATAAAGATAATAACTAGATTAATATATACTTTAATAGAGCTATAGTTTCTAATTTTATTACTTAGTAATAGGAGCTTATATAACTCTATTATTAGCTTTAAGGTTCTAATAGGCCTTAGGTACTACTAGAGTAAATTCCTTTCTAGTAAGTTAAACCTTAGATATACCTTAATATACCTAATATTTATAGTATACCTTTAAATAAGTTTAATTAGTCTTAGCTATTACTCTTAGAAGCATTTTTAGGTCTCTTTCTAAATAGAGAAGCTAAGTTTATTAAGCCTTATAAACACACTATAAGCTACTCTAACTATATTAATTACCTAATAAAGTATAATAATAGCCGCTTTACTTAGCATCCTTAATTTTACTATATTATATTTAATATACTTATATATTAGTAGGTAAATAAGTAAAGCGCTTACTTTATTAAGAGAGGATATTACTATTAGGCTATTAATATTAACTAGCTTTAACTAGCTTTTAACTTAGATACTACTAAAGCTAAGGCACTACTTAGCTCTATAGTGAGATTCTTAGGGAGCCTATAAGGCATATAAGCATACTAGGGAGCCTATAAGAACTAGCTTAAGGTATATGTTTATACTCTTAGCTACCTAGGTATGTTTATTACCCTTTTAGCTACTAATTTACACTAGTAAGACCTTTAGAGGTTTATGCTAAATTATAATAAATAGTAGTTAGGGAATAACTAAGTTAAGGCTAGGATTATAGGTAAGAACCTTTATAAGAACCTATATATCTTAGTATAGTACTTTAAGATACGCTTCTAGCTATTCTTTAAGTAAGTTCTTTAGCCTAAATTTAGCATTAAGGAATATTAGTACTAATATAAGTAGTAATTCTAAGGTAGCCCTTATGCTTATTACCTCTTTTAGATTAAAGATACCCTAGACACTAGCCTTATAACCATAGAACTATAGAAGGTCTTTACTAAGTACTAGGGGTAGTATATTACTGCCTATAATACTTACCCTAAGTTAGTAAATTAGTAGCGTTAGGGTAATAACCTATTAATCTTACCTATTATAGATCCTAAGTTTAGTAATTTAGTTAATATAATTAATTATATTTAATACTATAAGTGTATAGAAGCATACTATTAGTATTATAAGTAACTACCTAATAGGAGATTAATAGAGAAGATATACTACTAATTCTACTTTCTATAAGTATATTATAAGAGCTAATTATTATAAGGAACTTTAACCTATAGTATCTTATATTTAATAGGGCTTAGAATAATACCTTTCTAAATAACTTTAGCCCTATAGTTATAGCCTTATAGCTTACTAATATTAACTTTACGCCCTATATAGGTATATATACTATTATCTCCTATATATTAAAGTATTATAGTAAGGCTAAATAGTAGTTAAAGACCTTCTAGGACATAGCTAAGGAGATTCTACCTAGGGTTAATGTAAGTTATAGGCTTATTAGATTTATTACTAAGTTTATAAATAAACTTATTACTAAAAGAGACTAGTTTATATAAGAGATTCTTTATTTATTACTTAACCTTAACCTTTAAGAAGGATTACGTATTATTTATAGTATTAATTACTACCTACCTAACTAGTATTAGTAGGTGGATTATCTACCTACTAAGGGTGAAGATTAGGTTTAATAGACTTTAAATTCTT
Organism: Epichloe aotearoae; assembly: GCA_000729855.1. Classification (NCBI taxonomy): domain Eukaryota; kingdom Fungi; phylum Ascomycota; class Sordariomycetes; order Hypocreales; family Clavicipitaceae; genus Epichloe; species Epichloe aotearoae. The sequence goes on along the minus strand of JFGX01000202.1, from coordinate 7,166 downwards.
ACTAGAAGTATTTAAATTATCCTATAAGCCTATAGGATCTTTATTATTTTTAGTTCCTAACTTATATTAACTTCTCTAAGAAGCCTAAGTATTAGCAAGAGTTCCCTAACACGCCTAACTAGGTTCTAAATTACTTCCTATAGTATAAGGTAAATCCTAATAATAAAAGCTTTAAGGACTTCTATAGAGTAAAGCTTATACTAAGCTATCCTTATACTAACTATAACTAGCTTAAGATAGTAAAGGAGGAGAGTTTTACTACGTTTTATAAGGCATTTATATATTATTAGAGAGTTTACACTAGCGCTTACTATTATAATTACTATAGGGAGCTACCTCCTATAGTAGAAGATAAGTTTAAGGAAGACCCTTAGTAGGAAAATAAGGTCTAGCTAGAGGCTTAGTAGGAAATAGCTTACTAGATTCTACATATTAAACTTAATACTAATAAGGTTAAATTACTTAGGAATTATAATTATAATTTAGCTTATAATTAGCGAAATTATATTAGAACCTATCCTAATCTTCTTATATAGAAGAGAGAGTATTAGAATAGCCTTAAGGAGTCTTTTACTACTACTATTACTCCTTAGGATCCCCTAAGTAACTAGAATATTATAAGTCTTAATCTAGAGTAGTGCTTTATCTTTAATATATATATTTACTACCTTAAGGATACTCTTAATCTAAATAAGTAAATACCTAAATCACTTTTTCTCTAGGTTAATAGCTAGGGAGGCATAGGGAAATTATTTATTATTTACGCTATTTCTATAGCACTAGAACACTATGCCCTAGGATATATTATATAAGCTACCCTTACTAGAATCACTACTAATAGCATTAATAGAATAATATTATATTTGCTGCTATATTTTCTAGTCTTAAGGTAGATTATAACCCTACCTAAGCTTTTAACTAATAAGCTTTCTAACTTATAAGGCACCCTATAAAGGGTTAAATATATTATTATTAATAAGAAGTCTATAATTAGGCTAAAGACACTTTACTCTATTAACTAATAACTTTATTAGATCTTTTCTAATTTAGAGAACTACTTTAGTAGCTATAGTATAATTCTCTTTAGTAACTTCTACTAGCTTTTACTAGTCTTTAAGAAGCCTCTCTATAGTAATAAGAGACTTATAAATAATATAGATCTAGCTAGGCATAATACCTATTAGGCCTTTAATAAGACTATTATGCTTTAGCAAGTTATCTGCTAATAAGGTAATGCATAGGCACTATTCTATAAAGCTCTCTAGGGCCTTTATTTAGCTTAGCTATCTATTAACTATTAGAAGCTTCTTTATTTATAAATTTAATTATAGCTCTTGCCTCTAGAGGTTAATTCCTTTGTAAATATAGTCTATATTTACTATATAAGATAGTAGGTCTAAGAATATAACTATAACTACATAGAAAGGCTTATATTACTAATTATTTAGGTCTACGTAATATATATTAGTAAATTTAGGCATAATACTAATTCTTAAATAGTAAGAAACCTCTACTAGACTTTGCTAGTTTGTATTAAAGTAAGGGTTATACTAATAGATAATATCTAGATACCTATAGGCCTTATTAATAGCGCTATAGGGATTATAGAAGATATTTATTAGGATTAAGATATTATTAATCCTTACTAATAGGCTCCTAATATTATATTTATATAAATAGATAAGTACATAGGACTGCCTTACTTTATAGAGCCTAATAAGGCTACTATTATTCCTATTTTCTAAGCGTACTATAAGTTTATTAAGGGTAGTAACCTATATAGCTAGTGTTAATTCCTATTTATAATTACATATAGTATTACTATATATAAGTTATAGGGCATTACTCTTAATAAGGCAGTGGCTAATATCTCTATAAAGGAGTTTATAATAGGCCTTATATATATTACTATCTTAAGAGTAAAGATGCTTAAGGGTATTATATTTAATACTCCTTTTAATCTTAGTACTCTTACTTCCTAGACTAACCTAGATACTAGCCTAAGGGCTCTTAACGTATGGTAATAAGAGGTAGAAATAATTTATACTATATAATAGCTAGATAAAGCTAATATATCTTATTAGATATAGAAATTTTAATAAGTTTAGATAATAAGAGCTTTATTAGCTTTATTATTATTAATAATAATAAGGTGGTTAAGCTACCTCTGCATATTAACCTAGCTTAGACCCCTCTTACTCCTTAAATAAAAGAATCTTATAGCCTAGTCCTAGTTATTAAATCTCCTATTTATATTAATTTAATATAAATTAATTTAAGATTATAAGAGGGGGAAAGGTATTATTACCTACTAAGATATTACTTCTCCTTAGATATCTACTAAGTAATATCTTAGTAGAGGGAAAAGCACATGCCCCTAGAGAGGGATAGTTATATATAAATTTATATTATAGTAAATTAACTAAAAAAGCCCTTTTACGCACTTAATGTTAATATTATTAGTAAAAACAGAAGCGGATAATAATTAGCCCGGGCGGATACCGACGCTTTCCCTGCGCCTATGATGCCGATAAATTCGGGCAGCCATAAGGATCTTGTAATACTCGCGCTGGCTGTCTGCGTCCAGGTACACAACAGCCCCATTTTCTGCATATCGATACCATACGCCAGTGTCTGGGTCCAAGCTGTAAGGGCTGTGTTCCACGGCCTTCCCTTTGCTGCTGCTACCTTGCGACCAATGTTTGGTCGAAGACTTGTGCCCCTTAGACGACCAACCTTTTGACGATTCAACTTTGCGCTTGCCTTTCTTTTCGCCCGCAGGCCCAGCAACTTCACCAAACCCTTGCCAAGAGGCAACGAAATCAGCGTCAAGCCAATGTGCATTCTCTTGGCCCACCTCTGCTGCCGTGGCGGCGGTCGCCTGGAATTGAGGAAACTCGGACTTGGAGGGAACTATCTTCCCATCCGGATACACGTGAAGAGAAACTCCAGAGCCTTTGAAGTCTTCCTTCTTGCGGAACGCAGCAGCAGCGTGCCATGGATCTTTTGTTCTATTTGTCTCGTGAGGGGATCCGCTACGGCGGCCAAAAGCGTTAGATGATTTAGGCGTGGTGCCTTCGGAGAACTTACTGGAATTTCACAAAGGGGGTCTTTTCCAATTGATTCGCAAGTTGAGGATGTTCCTTCTCTAGATAGTCGACATATTCGATGAGTTCACGCTCTGCCCAAGGAATTCTTACTTTTCCCCTCATCTTTATGTTCTTCAGTTTTGACAAAGTTGACTTCATGTCACAAGTCTCCCAAGAGCTCGGGGAAATGAAACAAACAGGACGACGGATAAGAGGCTGCTGTTCTGTAGGGGAGGTTATGTACTGGGGTAGTGTGACCAACAATTAAGCGCATTGACAGACGTCGGCGCTCATTTGCATTTAAGAACAAATCAGCCTTTTCTGGAATTATTCTGGCAACACAAAACCCAACAATGTCTCGTCAGAGTCTTGGGTTTAAATACTCGACTGGCTCGGGGCCGCAGCGCAAGCGGGGGTGTCCAATCACAGCAGGTCTGTATGACAAAAGGCCGCAATTTACGGACTACCAAAGTCCCAACGAACATACTGCATGATTGAAAAATCACTACTGCATGTTTACGTGTTGCACTACTGCATGTTTACGTGTTGCACTACTGCATGTTTACGTGTTGCACTACTGCATGTTTACGTGTTGCACTACTGCATGTTTACGTGTTGCACTACTGCATGTTTACGTGTTGCACTACTGCATGTCTACGTGTTGAACGAACAAAGGTCCTGCCTAACTGACAAAGGTCCCGACTAGCTGACAAAGGTCTCAATAGAGGTCTTGATGAAGGGCCTGCTTGATAAAGCCAATGCCAGTCGAGAAGATGCAGAGAAATCTTTGAAGAGCCATAATATTGCGCCAGCCGGATCAGGTCTGTCTGTACATTTTGTCGGACTATACACTTCCCCCCCTGAATTATTTTACAAATCTACATGCTCTGGGTTTTCGTTCTTCTGTAACAGCTATGATTAGCTATCTCCTTAGAGGTCATAAGCCTTGTGGAGTCACGTCAGCTAGGGTCTGTATCCAATCGGATAGAAGTGAATTAGAGGTACGGATCCGTATATTTGCTTATATATAAATAGGCTAATAATAAATATACTGCTAATTTTCCCTACATAAATTGCTACACCACACTTTCGCGTACTTAATACATGGCACTGACCTTGTGCCAGGGGGCCTGTGGGGGCCCCACAGACCCACAAGGCTTATGACCTCTAAGGAGATAAGCCTAGATTATTTTAGAGAGCTATAAGAAAAATACATAGGGTATAGCGCTACCAAGACATATAATAATGTCCTATATAAAGTGTAAGGGAATCTAGGTCCTCACTAATCCTAGCCCTTATATACCTCTAGTCCACTTTTATCTAATTAGATACAGACCCTGGTTAACGTAACTCCACAAGCCTTAGCACGTCTAAGGAGAAAATACGATATTAGGAAAGAATTAGAACTTTTGATTTAATTATTTAAGGTCTTTTTAATAATGTTTTCTCTAGCAAATAAAAATTCTATAGGTAACTATTAAGAGGGTTTTTATAAAGTAAGTTAGGTGCCTTATACTTACCCCTAATATATTTACTTATAATAAGATAATTACCCTTAACTAAAAGGAAAGAAATAAAGCTATTCCCCCTCTCCTAGTGTTACGTGCTAGCTTTGCACGATGTAAGGTCAAATCCATTAGAGGGGCTACCGGATTTAATAGGTTATAAGTTATACTAATTTTACTAGTAAAAGCTACTATTAGGTATAATATATGTTATTAGAAGTAGGTTAATTTCTCTAACTAAAGTACTAAATCTAGCCCTATAAGCATTACTTATAACTAAGCTTATTTTACTATATAATAAGTACTAGGTATACCTTAAAAAGATAACTATCCTAGTTATAACTAATAAAGCTATAGCTAGATTTAACCTCCTTATCCTAAGTAACCTAAAAACATTCCCCCTTATTAAAATTAAATAAAAAAAATAGGTTTAGTATACTTATTACTAAATTTATAATTACCTTTACTATAAAATTACTTAAAATTATAATAGTTTTCTAGTAATATATATTCTCTAATAGTATTAATTAAATTATTATATTAAATAATAAAATCCTATTCTTAGAGCTAATTACTCCTTTTACTATATTTTATAGTCTTTCCTTATTAATTTTACTTATTTCCTTCCCTTACCTATTAAATTCTATTCTTTAACTACCTTTTCTAATACTATTCTAATCCTTATCTAAATTCTTTATTTTAATCTAATAACCTAGTAAATTTATCTTCTTTTTCTATTATTTTCTTTACTACCTTACTAGTTATTAGTAATACTATTTTTATTTATTCTATTACTACCTCTATTTATATTTCTAATATTATTAGTAATATCCTAGTTAATTACTATAGTATTAGTATTTTTAGTATTAGCTATTATAAAACTACTTAAGTCTCTCTTAGCTTTAATCCTAGCCTTTTAGTTAACTTAGGCTTTTTACTTAGTATTTCTAGTATAAGGGTCTTAGTTTATTATTACTTATTAGTTAGGTTAGTCCTCCTATTTACTATTTCTAGCGTAACTATTTCTATCTATAGTTATATACTACCTAACCTTAGTATTTACTAGCCTAATTTATCTTACTATATACTAGTTTCTCCTAGGTTTAAAGACACTAGAATTACCTTTATTAAAGTTAATTTTATTCTCTTTATATCTTCTTTAATCTCTTTTTACTCTAGTAATAGCTTATTAATAAATACTATCTAAATATTAATTTTCTTCTAGATTTTTACTATTATAAATACTAATTTTACTATCTTCTTCTTATACTCCTTTTTATTAATTATATATTATTTTAAAGTATTAAATTATTTATTAAATTTTACTAATATTTTATCTAAATTAATCTATAGGATTCTTTCCTTCTAATTCTTTAGTATTTATAATACCTATATAAACTTCCTTTTTATAGCTTTTACTTCCTTTTTTATTAATTCTATTAGTTTATATATCTTATTTTCTATTCCTTAAGCACTTTTATATACTTCTCTTACTACTCTTTTTACCTTTAAGAGTTCTGTTAGTTTCACCAAGGAACGATACACTAGTGCAAGCAGGTCAAATTTGACGTTAAAGGCAATAATAATTAATAATAACTAAGAAGCTAAGAAAGGGGAGAAGGAGAGGAATCTTGTTACGTGGCAAAATGAGCTTAGTCACGAGTAACGTTTATAGGGCCGGATTCGGCACTCTAGTTAGAGGAATTAACTTACTTCTAACATTATATATTATACCTAATAGTAGCTTTTATAAGTAAAATTAGTATAACTTATAACTAGTTAAATCTATTAGCCTCTCTAATAGATTTAACCCTATATTATATAAAGCTAGTATATAATAAGTAGTAGTAATTAGAGATTCTTTTATTATATACCTCTAGTAACCTAGATATAGAAACCCTATATCTAAAACTAACTATTTATAATATAAATTTGCTTTCCTAGTTACTAAAAATAAACTATACCTTATTTATTAATTTTAGACTTTTAATAGTATAAACCTAGATTTTAGATATTAAAAATAGAAACTTATTAGAACTAGTAAATAAGAAGATTTAAATAATCTTATAAGATATAAATTTAATAATAGAATTCTTAAAAAGTAGAAATAGCTAAGAGATTAAGAACTACCTATTTACTAAAACCTAGTAGATTTATAAGCTATATATCTTACTTAGAATTAAGTTAAAATCTATATTAGTAAAGCTAAATCTAAAGAATTTCTTAATAAATCTACTAAATTAAAGGGTAGTAAGGCCTTAGAGTAGTAATTAGAGAGTATTACTAGTCTTATAAATAATACTATAATTACTAAGACTAAGAAAGATATAAAAAAGAATAAAAATAATAAAGGAAAGGGAATTATAAACTACCCTAAAAATAATACTACTACTTAATATACTAAACCCCCTAACTAATTAATAAAGTTAAATTTAGAAGACCTATAACTAGGATCCTTAGAAAATATACTAGAATTAAAGGAATTTTAAACTAAGCTTACTAAATATAATACTATAAGGTTATTATAAGGAGTATTAGAATAGTAATAAGCTATATAGTAAGCTATAATAGA
>JFGX01000201.1:0-50144 GCA_000729855.1 Epichloe aotearoae | reverse complement strand
AGTAATATAAGCTATTATAAGCTATTATAAGCTATAATTAGCAATAATAAGCTATTCTTATCAAGTTTATTAGTAGTTTATTTTATTTAATTACTTTAGTTTAAGATTTTTTTTAAATAAGTAATAATAATAGTTTTAAAAATACAAAATAATTAATAGAAATAGTAAATAATATAATAAAAAGGTTTTTCTTTAAGTTATATTAGTAAAGTAATATATTAAGTATAATAGTATTATTATAAAGGTATAATATTGTATACAATCCTAGTTATAGTAAAATCCTTAAAATAAAATAATATTATAAATTATATAACTAATTAAGGAAAATAGGTAATAATAAAAGCTTTTATATAACTAGCCTTCTTTTAATCTATTAAATAACCTTAGTTAATAAAAAGATCCACTTTTTTTTTACCTAACACTATATTTGTAGTGTTTATAGTTAGTGTAGTTTATAAAAAAAAATTTGTAGTATAATATATTATAGTTTTTTTTTAGCTTGTAGTTAGTGTAGTGTAGTTTATAGTGTAGTGTAGTGTGTAGTAACTACACTACACTACAAAAATTACAATACATTACACATTGTAGTGCAATACTCTGCCCTTATATAAAGAAGAATAGAAAAGAAAGAAATTAAGGGATAATGGGAAAATGGGAAAAATGAATTATAGGATAAATATAATAAATATAGTAAGTATAATAAATAGGAGAACTAGGATAAAATAAGTAATAGGATAAATAAGAAAAATAAGGTTAAAAAGTAATAGAATAAATAGGATAAAAAGAATTATAGGATAAATAATAAAAATAAGGAAAGGGGGAAAAATAAGTTATAAAGATAGTATAAACCTAGAAATAAATGTTTATCTATATATAATATATACTAAGTATAAAGGTATAAAGACTATTATAGTAAAAAATACTATAAGAAAAAGAGGTTATAAAATTATTAGCTAGCCTTAGCTAAGGTTATATTAATATTAGGTTTAAGATAAATACCTTATAGTAATAAACTTAGTTATTTAGTTAGTTTTCTTATAATAAATAATAAAACTAAATCTTTAATTATAATATTTTATAAGCCTAATAGTTAAGTAAAGAATTAATCCCTTAAAAGCCTAAAAAGTCTAAAGATTTAATCTTTTTCTTTAGTATACTTTAAGTTATACTTTCTCACTTAAATAGTCTAAAGGCTTAAGGGATAATGTTACGGAATTTTTAGGCCTATAATCTAGTGCTTAACCCACTAGACTAAAAGGTTAGCTACAATCAGAGCTTTGCATGTAGTGTAGTAAATGTAGTATTTTGGCTTTTATTATAGTATGTAGTGTAGTAGTTTATAGTGTAGTGTAGTATATAGTGTAGTGTAGTATTTACTACACTACACTACAAATACTACAAATGTAGTATTAGTGTAAAAAAAAGTGAGGAATTTTATTATCTTATAATATTCCTTAGATTTTTCTTAATTAGCTTAATATTAGCCTCTTTTTTCTTTATAATTTAGTTATTTAGTTATTAAATTTTAAAGTTTAGGCTTATTTAGATTATTTAGCTAAGTATAGGCATAGGGTAGCTTAAGATAGTATATTTTAGTCTTTATATATAGCTTAGATGTTTTCTTATATTTTATAGGTCCTTTTACCTTAATAACCTTTTTTTTAGATTTACTATTAAATTTAGTAAACCTTTTTTACTTTAAATCTAAGATTTACCTTAAAGAAAATATTTATTATTATATATAAATAAGATAATAGCTTTAAAAATAATATTTTTATATATATAAGCTTTTTATTATAAAGAGAATATTTTAATTTATATAGTTAAAGAATCTTGAGTAATATAACTATTTTCTTTTAATTATAAATAATTATATTAAGTTTTTAGGGTTTTTAAGGTAAAAGAAAAAGTAAAAACCTAAGGAAAAGCTATTAAAAAAGAACTTAAATATTTTTTAAGCTATTAAAAATATAAATATAATTGTTGCGACAACCGGGTCAACGTCAGGTTGACCACTAAGGAAAGTGAAGCACGTGCGGCAACGCTACACTCTGATTAGCTACACCCGTACGCGAGGCACACACGTGACTCACGCCCCCTTTTCCTATGGCTACATAACGCTATAAATAGCTTTAAGATAAAGACCTTATTATATAATTAAACAGACCCCCTACCTTACACTAGTGTATATTATACCTTAGTAATACTAACACTAATTAGTAGTTAAAATACTATAAATAGCTAGGATTATAAAGAAAAGGCCTTCCTTTAGCTACCTAAGGAAGTGTCTAAAGGAAAATAGACTCTAGATACTAGATATTAGGCTTCTAAGGGATTTGACTTTTCTTTATTAGTAAGTCTTTAACTATTAATAAAGGAATTAATCCTATTATCTATTACAAGAAAACTAATTAACTAACTAAGAGTTATAGCTATATATAATATCTTAAACCTAAGATTAACTTAACTACTACTAGTTAAAAAATCCCTTAGCCTTACTAGCTAAATTAAATATAATAACCCCCCTTAGTAATAAATAAGTATTATTATAGACTATAAAGGGAAAGTAGCTTACTTAATCTATAGATCCTAAAAAACCTAATAAATTTACCTTACTATAATAACTCTAAAAACATACCTTAGTTATTACCACTAACTAGGAGAGCTTTAGAGAACTAGACCCTTAGACCGCTAAGGAATAGGAGCTTAATAACTATATTACTTAGATAATTAACGTCTATAAGAGCGGATAATATAAAGATTTTACCCTATAGGAAATCTTCTATAATAACCTTTATAGTTAGACTAAAGAAACGCTTAAATAAGCTTTATAACCTTTAATACGCAAATTACAAGACTACCTTTGTAATAATAGCATCTATATTATTTAAAATTAAAGTAGTAGGATTATTAAGTTCTTAGTTTAAGTCCTTAAAGAAGATAAAATGCCTTTATAGCCCTAGAATAAGATTATAAAGCAAATAGCTATAGGCAAATTCCTCTTTACTAATAACCCTACCTTTTATAACCCTCTAATTATAAGCCCTTCTATTTATAACTTACCTCTCCCCTAATCTTTAATCTATAGCCTGCCTATTAATAACCCTCTTATTCTATAGCTACCTTTAAGAAAAGGCACGCCCTAACCTTAGATACCTTAGACTACCCTAGTCCTAATTGTTTAACTACAAGTAACCCTAACTATATAAATAATAATAATCCTAACTAAAGACTAGATTATCAGGAAGATATTAGAACTTATAAAAGGATATAAGGATAATAACTATTATAGTAGAAAGATATATAACTTTATTACGCTAAAGATTAATCTATTCTAGAATAAATATAATAGACTTAACCTCCCCTAGGAATATATGTATAAGGCTTTACTAATTATACTTTTAGGTAATACTAAATAGGTCTACCTTAATTATCTAGCGAATAAAGGCTTTATATATAAATAAATAGTTAATAATATTTGTTGTTGCTTTAAAATAGAAAGTAACTAATAGTTTTATTACTAAGAATAGAATAATATAACGCTTAGGAGCATTATCGCTTAGAATCCTAATAAATCTAAGCTAGACTATCTTAAGATTTTGCTTATAACCCTTAAGCGTGTTTATAAGGGGCTCTTTCCCCTATTAATAGTTAATATAGAGCTTTATTATTAAATGTTAAGCGCTATATCTAGTGTTCTAGAGTGTAAGCAAGCTAAATATAATTACTTACCTAGCTTTAAAGGGCTTACTAAAGACCTTTATAAATTAATCTCTATTACTAAAGCTAATAAGTTAGCTACTTAATTTACCTAATATACTATTAATAATAATCCTAATAAGTTAGAAGTAATGTTTATAGACTACTACTATAGTTAACTATATAATTAATAAGGTCACGGTAAAGGCTATAGTTATTATAACTAAGCCTATAATAATAGCAAATACTATATTTATAATAAGAATAGTTATTAGTTAATAAACTATCTAGATAAAGAGCGTTAAGAGGTATAAGAATAATAGTAAAAGAATAAAAGGCATTAAATACTACCTATAAAGAGAAAGTTCTAAGTATTCCTTATAGCTTATAAAGGCTAAGGACTTAAGGAAATAGATAACCTTACTAATAGAGCTTAGGAATTAGCTAAAGCTTTTATTAAGTCTAATAATAATAAAGATAAGAATAATAACGCTAAAGAGACCTTTATATTAAAGTTTAATTACCTAAGTATTATATAATTCTTTACTTTAGGACCCTAACTAGATAATAATAATGTTATTATAACCTTAAGAGATTAAGCTTTTAAATATGCCTTTCTTAAGCATAATCCTTATAAAGAGAAGAAGACATTATATATATTAGCAAAATATTACTCTAACAAAGTCTTTAGAGGCATAATACCTAATATAGGAGTAGTAAGCATATTAACTACTAGAATTAGATAAGTATAAGCTCTATAAAGATTAATACTATTATTAAAGATTAAACTAACCCTAGAGAGAGAGATTAATTTTAGTGCTAGATTAGCAATTACATAAGGAGTTATTTACGTACTAACTAAACTAGGTGAAATCCCCTTTTATATAATTAACACATATATACCCTTCCTATTCTCTCTTAATAATATAGATAGGTTACATATTAAGATTAATAACCTTATAAATGTGTTAATTTAAGGTAATAAGACTATTCCTATTATTAGGAAATAGGGATATCCTTAGTGGACTTTAGAAGCTAAAGAAATAGTAGCCTTTTACCTATTAGAAATAGAAATCCATTAATTATATTATTACTTTAGTTACCCTTTAATTTAATAGCTTATAAAGATACTATAATAAGCTAGTTATAATATTAAAGGTAAAGCTATTAAATAATTAACTAAAATCTATTACTATTACTAAATAAATAGAAAGGCCCTAGGTAAATTTAAGTTTATAGTTAAAGATAACTATAAATTTAACTATAAGATTATACTTAATATTATTTAAATTAATAAATGCCCTATCCTTTACGTTATTAATTCTATAACTTTATTTTAAGTAGCCTAATTCCTTAATCTAAATAAGTAAAAAGCTTATAATATTTAGAACGCTCTACGTAAATACTAGATTAATATATATCTAGGCCCCCTAGATTAGATTATTTATAATACTAGAAAGAACTTTATATTATTAGAATTTAAGCATTATATATAATTGCTATTAATTAAGATTAACAAGGTTCTAGTTAAGGCTTATAATAGTATTAGATAGGTTAAACGCTATTATAGACTGTTAAGACAAGCCTATATAATTATTATAGACTTAATAGGCTAAGATCTTATACCTAAGTAATATCTTTAAATAGCTATTAAAGCTATAAATAATTTAGCAAGCCTAAGTAGCCTTATACTAACCCTTCTTATATTTAGTATATACCTATAGATAACTAATAAGTTACTACTAAGTATATCTATTATTTAATAAGCTAAAGTAATTTATAAGGCTACTAATAAAGTCTTATAACTTCTAGCAAAGCAATAAGTCTATAATACTTTATAAACCTATAATAGTCTAAATACCTTACTTACGCACTAGCTTTCGCTATAGTTAGATATACGCGTTTAGAGAGAAAAGGATAAATAGCATAGCCCTTAAAGGCTTCTTACTACTAATAGAGAGACCTATACCCTTTAAATATCCTAAGGACTAACTAGATTTTAATTAATAGTTATTAAACTATATTATTATAACCTATACTAAGTTAAAGAACTTAGAGAATTAATACTTAAAGATAATAACTAGGCTATAGAAGGTAATAAACCTATTACTAAAGAAGCTATTCCTAAAGCTTTTGTTAAGGACTAGCCCCTAGGCAACTGCGGTAGGGCGTCAGTATAATATTAAGAAGCTTAAGAAAGGAAGAAGAAAAGGGCAGGAAGCTATCCTTAGCAATACCCCTTATACCCCCTAGCTACCTTATGTTAGCCCCCTTTTTATACCCTAGCTACCCCTATTTACCTCCCCCTTACATATAGTATAGCTTATGCTTAGGTAAAGCCTAAGCCCTTTATATATACCCTTACTTACCTATTAACTATAGGTCTCCCCCTTATTCCTCCTAATAGGTTTCCTACCTATTTTTTACCTAGCTTTTCTTTATTATTATAATAATATTAGCCCTACCCCCTACCTATTATTTAGTAGTGTATATAATATATCCTAGCTAATCCCCCTTATTTTTATAAGTCTATAATATATATTTTACCTAGCCTCTCTTTATTATTATAATAATATTAGCCCTACCCTTACCTATTATTTAGTAATACATATAATATATCTGCCCTGCTAGCCTCTATTTATTATAATAATAACCACCTTACCCCTACCTATCTATAACTTACCTAATATAGGTATAAATCCCCTATATAAATATCTTACTTATTTCCCTTATATAGCTTTACTTTCCCTTATATAATATATCCTCTAAATATTATAGTCCTATTATACCTTCTTAATTTATTATATTAATCCTATCTTACTACTAATTATTTACTTATTAAATATACCTTATAATTTACTTATTTTATTTACTCCCCTAACTAGGCTTATAACGCCCCTAGCCTATTTTATTAGTAAGTTTCTTATAAAAGGGGACTTTAATAATAAGTAGTATACTACTCCTATATTAGTTTAGTGCCTATATAAGCTATATATTAAATAGTCCCTTACTACTAGTGTTTTAAACTATTACCCCCCTAAAAGTAAGAAGTCCTATCCTCCTTATTAGCAGAATTATATTACCTATATCTAGTTAACTAAGCTCCTTTCTACTAACCCCTAACTTTAATATACCCTTAAGGACCTTAAAGCTAAAATTACTATAGGTACTTATATCCTTATCCCTAGTATCCTAAAGACCTTAGATACTAAGAAGAAAATACCTATCCTATTCTAGAAGTTTTACTACCTTATAAGCTAGTAAACTACTTTACTAAACTAGGCTTAATTTAATCTAGTACTAGTTTATTTAGCCCTTAGGCTCTCTTTATTTATAAACTTACTTACTATAAATATAACTAGCCTTAATATTACTCTATATATTAGTACTAGTCCCTTAGCTAGCTATAGTATAGGGAATTCTATATAGTAAGTTACTAGTGTTTTATTCTAGTAAAATTAGTAAGTAGTTAGTAGCTTAACTACTATATATAAGGAATTCTATAAGTAATCTATAGCCTTTCTTTATATACTTTCTTTTTACTACTATAGTAATAACTAGCGCTATCTTTAATATATTAAAGTAAGTAATAACTTACCTTCTTATTATTATTAATAGTACTTCTAACTTACTTCTAAAGTAAGTCTTACTTATAGATATACCCCTTACTTCTCTAGAGCTAGCTAGCCTCTAGCTAGGACTAGTAATCCCTCTCCTTATAGCCCTCTAAGTATATCTCTAGCTAGTGCCTCTCCTATATATACTTATTTTATACCTCTTAATTATACTATCTAAAACCTAGGTAATACCTATAGTAAGTAGCTTTAACTACTATATATATTTACCTATATACCTCTTATATATAGGTTAGTATTAACTAGCCCTTAAGTAAAGAAGAAGCCTATTAACCTAAGTTTCTCTAGGGAACTAAGTAATATCTATAATATAGTAAATAATAATAATACTTAAGTAATAGTAAGTAGTAGTATATTTATGCCTTAGGTACTAGTAAAAGTCTTTATAGGTAAATAAGTTTTCTAAAATTAATTTAGTCTATTATTAACTTATATATTACCCTATTCTACCTTAAATTTATTAAGGGCTTTTATCTTATTTATACTCTCTAATAGTTCCTATATTAGTTATAAGTACCTTACTTACTTAACTAAGATATTCTATCTCCTACCTTATTCTAGTGTATTCTAAGCTACTAAGATCTATTTTACCTAATATTCCTTAATAAGTTTATTATTATCCTTTACTAAGACTTATTCTAGACTTAGGTATAAGTTCTATAGTTTTTAGCTTAGAAGTAAATCTTTTACTACCCTTTTAATAAGGTTAATATAAAAAACTAGATAAATACCCTTTAGTATATTTAACTAGACTATAAGTAAAGATAGCACTTCTATAACTATATACTTAGTAGCTACCTAGTTAAGTTTTCTTAAAAAATAGTTTATTTTAATATTTTTAAGTAATAACTATACTTTATCCCTAACCTAGAAATATTCTACTAGGTATCTTAATACTAATATAGTATTCTATTACTATTACTATATATAAGCTATTATAGCCTAAGCTAAGAGAGTACTCTCTTAGAGATAACTTAGGAATTAAATAGCTTTACCCTTTAGTATAGTTATAAAGGTAAAATAGTTAGGCTAGGACTAGATAGGCTCTAGGTTATAACTATAAAGTAATCTATTTAGGCTTACCCTAGTAACTAAAGAGGTCTTATTATTTATTATAAGTTAGTAAGTAATAAGGTATTTAGGCTAGTTATACTATAAGAAGGAGATTATTATATATAGAATTACTTATACTTCCTAGTTTACTTATTCTATATCCCTATTAGTCTAGGGGTAATATAATATAGAAAGTAATTAGTTAATCCTTACTAGGGAGTATAATATTATCTAGAACTTCCCTAACTAGTCTAATCCTTAATCTATAATAATAAACTAAGGAAACCCTTTAAATCTCTACTAGACTATCTTAAATTATTTTATATACTCCTTAGCTCTAATAAAGGTTATAGCCTTTAACTATATAAACTTTAAGAGTCTATCTATAATTACTATAAGGTACTATAGCCTCTTTAGAGATAATACTAGTAGGTTTATTATAAAGTTAATAGAGATCTATAACTAGAACTAGTTAGGAATTAGTAAGGGCTTTAGTAAGCCCTAGCGCTATTAATAGCTCTTATAACTACTAATATAGTAGTAATTATAAATAAACCTAGTAATATCCTATAATATTCTATAATATCCTATCCTAATAAAACTATTACTATAATATCTAGAATATAGTATTATAGCCTAGGTATTCTACTACTAGTAAGTTATAGCACTATTATATAAGGGTTATTATAAGGGGCTCCTAAGCTAGGACCTATATACACCCTTAAAATTAAAGCGCTCTATAAGCACTTATAGAGTAATTTACTACCTACTCTCTTATTATTACCCCTAGGGGAAACCTCTAGGTACCTTCCTAAATAGCCTTTAGTTAGATACTATATATAGGATTTAATATAATAGCCTAGTCCTAGAGAGCCTAGAGGTGCTTATTAGTAAAGAGAGCCTCCCTTACTAGTAGTAAGGGTATATATAACTAGTATAGCTTTATATTAGACTTATTCTAGTATACTCCTAGTAATAGTAATAGCTATATAATAGTAAGGGGCTATAAGACCTATCCTATTCTTAAAGTTACTCCCTATTAGTTTTATTCCCTTTAAGAAAAAGTATCTAGTTATTAAGCCTATATACTAGGCCTATAGTGTAGATAAAAATTAAATAGTATAAGTATATTTACCTATTAGGCCTACTATTCTAATATTAACCTTAGGGTTATAAAGTACTCTAGGTTCTTATAGTCTATATAAATAGTAAATAGATAGGAAATACCCTATAACTTTACTAACTATGCCTTTAAGTATAAGATAATAGCTAATAGTTCCTTATTATAGATTATATAGTTTTTTTATAAAGCTATAAGGCTAGTAGAGTAGTAAGTAACTAGGTATATTATATTATTAGGTCCTTATTATAAAAGGCACTTACTAAGGGCTATACTTAAGTAGTTAGCCTCTACTACTATAGGATAGTCTAGGTCCTATTATACTAGGACTAGATATATAATAAAAGTATTTTTTAACCTCTTAAAAGCATTATTCTTCTCTAGTCCCTAATAAAAAGGGGTATTCTTTTTAGTAAGTTATATAAGTAATATTACTAACTCTAAAAAGTTCCTAATAAAATTATAGTAAAAGTTTATAAACCCTAAAAAGCTTTAAACCCCCTATAGTTTTATAGGTACTACTTATTCTCTTATAGCTACTACCTTTACTAGATTAGGATAGATTAAATAGCTTACTATAATAATATACCCTAGTTATTAGACCTCCTTTATAGCAAATATAGACTTATTAAGATTAAGATATAACCCTATAGCCCTTAAGCGCCCTAGTATAAGTTAAACCTTTACTATATAGTCCTTCCTTAACCCCCCTAAATAAACTAAGATATTATTAAGATATACTATTATAAAATCTCCTAATATATCCCCTAAGGATTTATTAATATAGTATTAGAAAGTTACTAGTATACTAGCTAGGCTAAATAGGTAAACTAGCTATTTAAATAACCTAAACCTTATATAAAAGGCTATAAGGTGCTCCTTACCCTTAGCTATCTATATTTTATAAAATACTATATAAATATTTACCTTTATAAACTAGTATACCTAGGAGAGAGAGTGTAGGGTTTCCTTAATTAATAAAAGTAGGTAGTAGTCCTATACTATTATCTTATTAAGTATATAATAGTTTATATAAAAACACTATCCCCTATTTAATTTTTTAATAAGAAAAACTAGAGCTATAGCTAATAAGGAGCTAGTATAGATCTATTCTTTATCTATAAGGTCTGTGATTTAGCGCTAAACCTCTAAGAGCTAGTCCCTTAGCATATTATATAATAGCCCTTATAGGAGTGCTAGTTAGGACCTATCTAAGTTCTTATATAACTATATATAGTAATTAAGAGAACCCCTATAAGGAGGTAAGCTATTAGCCTTAGCCTTATTAAAAAGGTCTATAAAGTTTACTAATTCCTCTAGTACTATAGCTATATCTAGACTATTTAGTGTTATTTTAGGCGCTATAATTTATAGTACTATTATTATCTCCTTAAGGCTTATAGTAATAAACCTTATTATAGTATCCTTTATTTATTATACTTATTATACCTTTATAGCATATAAGGATTTAATAATCCCTTATACTAGGGGTTCTCCCTTATACTTAGTAGCCTCTAATATATAAAGGCCCTTTACTACCCTAATAACTAGCTACTATTTTACTATATAAATTACTACCTTATAGTATTCTAGCTATAGTATTCTAAATATTATATCTTAGGTAAGGCCTAGGATAATATATAAATATACTAATAACTCCTAGCTATTAATATTAATTCTAGCATATACTATATAAGTAATAGAGAAGGAGTCTTCCCTCTATTATATCCCCCTCCTCTCTATTTTTACTATAGTATAGACTTACCTATATTTTAGTAGTTATATAAGCTCTAGGCTAAGCTACCTTAGTACTAATTTGCTTATAGCACTATAGTAATTATAGCTATAATTAATCTAGATATTAATATAAAAATATATATTAAAGAGTACTAGAATTAAGAAAGGTAGTTAGTCTATATATTATTCTATATCCCTATTTATATTTATATACTAGCTATACTTATCTAAATCTATAGCTACTAGCTAGCCTCTTTACCCCTATATAAGGCTTTACTTAGGGGCTACTTATTTTCTAAGATATTAGTTATAGCCCCCTTATTTACACTATCTATATTTACTCTATATATATTAATTTAGACCTTTAGTTAGTAAGGCAGGAGAAAGGTGCACTCCTAGATATAGTAATCCTTAGATCTATAATATAGGTAGTATTTTTCCTAGTAGTGCTTAGTTAACTTTACTTTAGTTACCTATTTAGCTCTTAGCTACTTTATATTTTTCTTAGGGCCCTTATCCTTCTTATTTATCTTATTCTACTAGGTTATTATAGTATATACCCCTATTATTAGTATATTACCCTTATAATTTACTTATTAAGGTATAGGCTAGGCTAGCTAGGGCCTACGCTAGTTCTAATATTTTTTCTCTAAGGCTAGAGACTTAATATTTACTACTATACTATAGTATTAGGTAACTACTATATAGTACTCTATTTAGCTAACTCCTTTACTAATAGAGGTCTCCCTTATATATTTATTAAGTATATATTATAGCTTAGCTAGCTTAATATCCTTAGTCTAATAAGCCCCCCTTACTAAAGAAAGCTTTTATTTAAAGTAAATAAAAAATATAAAAAATATCTCTCCTACCCCTTATTCTATCTAATTAAGCTCTATTAGGGCTATCTCCTATCTATAGGGGTCTATATATAGGGTTTCTAAATAGCTAAGAAAGGTCTCTAGGTTATAGTTACTAAGGTAGCCTACTTTAAAGTATATAGCTACATAAGCCTAGACCTTAGGTAATAGGTTCTAGTAAATAAATATCTATTAATTCTTTTAGGTCCTAATAAAGTCCTTATTTACCTCTAGTTTATATTATATTAGGAACTTCTAGGTAGTAAATATAATCTTATTACTATTATATAGGTTACCTATTAGGATTAGTTTTTATTAGATTTATAATATTAGGGGTAGTAAACCTAGGCCTAAGGGTAGTATAGTAAAGTCTAGGTTAGGGACTATTAGCTTTATAGGAGTATTTAATAGGAAAGCTAGTTAAGTTACTAGCTCTAGGTTTATATATATATATTATTATAGGTTCTTAATTACTCTTACCTACTATTCTAGTATAAGTTAAAGTGTTTTAAACTAGGCATTATAAGCCTCTAGTGGTAATATAGCCTTAGATAGGGGGGTTATAGTCCCTAGATTAGGCTAGTGTTCTAGTTAAAGCGTGTCTATTAGTTATATTATTATTTCCCTTTTTTATTATTTAGTAGCCTTCTTTTTTAGACTAAAGGAAGCTTCTTAATTATTAAGGACTAGCCCCTAGGTAACTATAATAAGGCATTAGTATAATATTAAGAAGCTTAAGAAAGGAAGAAGAAAAGGGTAGGAAGCTATCCTTAGCAGTGCCCCTTATACCCCCTAGCTGCCTTATATTAGCCCCCTTTTCGTACCCTAGCTACCCCTATCTGCCTCCCCCTTACGTGTAGTATAGCTTATGCTTAGGCAAAGCCTAAGCCCTTTACAGCTTTAAAAGGAAATAAGGAAGTCCTATAAGCTAAGAGAAAGTATAGTAAACTATATAAGAAGCTTATAGTTTAATTTAACCTTAAGAATAAAAATACCTTATATAACACCTATAAATACACTATAACTATATACTTAGTAAATAAAGACTAAGAGAAAGTATTAATAAAGGAACTTATAGTTACTAGTAAGCTAAAGCTAAGTAAAATATTTCTTATAGTAAAGGAAGAAGCTAATTAGAATCTAGCCCTTTAGTTACACTAAGAAGGGAAGATTATAACCCTAGGTAAGCCCTTTAAGCTATTAGATTAAGCTAAAATTAATACTTTATAAGCCTATAATATATTTAGATTTATAATATTTAACCCTACTAAGCATAGTAATAAAAGACTCTTTAAATCTTATATAGTAAGAGAAATTAAAGGTAAAGGAATAGTTACCCTATATAAAAGATTATAACTTATAATTTAAGGGATAAATAATAAGGGGAAGGAATTTTATTTAACCTAATCCCTTATAATTTAGTAATTAAGTTAATAATTAATTATAGCAATAGCACTATTACTTTAATATAAAGGTATTATTATATAAATTTAAGATATTATATAGGCGTATGTGTAATTAAAAATATAGCTAGCTAGATTAATTATTACTATATTACCTAAGTAAATTACATATCTATTTCCTAAAGGCATAATAATAGAAGTTATTAAGCCTCTATACAGAATTACAAAAGCAGGAACCCACTAGTAAGTAACCTACTTCTATTACTATAAGGAAAAGCTTAATATAATAACTTTAATATATAATCTATGCTTATTAATTACAATTAAGAATATTAACAACCTCTTTGGAGTAGTTAGCATATAAACTAATAATACGCTAGGCCTTAGTAACTAGGACTTCTATAACCTTAAAGAAAGAGAGCTCTAGAAGGCGAATTTCTTAGTAAAACTAAAGTAAAAGCTATTAGCTAAGAATTCCCTTATCTTTAATAGTTATATCCTTATGTAAAATACTAATAATTTAATAGAACTACATTAGAAAGGTTAGAGCAAGAAGATTAAGTAAATTAACCTAAAGTTACTAACTATAAAGCAAGATTACATTAAATAATAAGCTTAAGGAAGCTATATTATAACTATCTATTAACCTAAAGCCCTTTATAACCTCTTAATTACTACATAATATTAAGATCTAACTTCTAATAATATAACTTAATTAAATAAGTAACTTAATTAGCAAATCTAACATTAAGAATAAGGTATATATTATATCCCTCTAGACCTTAAGAACGCGAAGTTATTTATATTTATAGATAGATCTCTTACTAATAATAAAGATCTAAATTCCTAGATAAGATATGTAATTATTATTAGTAATAAAGAGGCTTAAGATAACGCGTTCACATTAAAAGGCAACATTATTACGTATAGCTTAATAAAGAGCAAATGTGTAACCTATAGCGCCCTTACTTCTAAATTATACGTAATAGTACAAGGCACTAACGTAGCCTATATAATTACTATAACCCTTAATATAATCATAGACTAACTAAAGATTAACTACCTTCCTATAATTATCTATATAGACTCTTTTTTATTATATAAGTGCCTTATAAAGCTAGGCTTTATAAAAGAAATATACCTTATAATTAATGTTATAGCCCTTTAGTAATTATACAAGCGCTATAAGATCTACAAAGTTAGATGGATTAATAGTAATAATAACCCTGCTAATATAATAATAAAGGTATCTTTAAATAAGAGCCTTAAGACCTTTATTAACTTAAATAAAGCTATAATTTAAGTTAAAGGATAGGTAAAGAGGCTAGAGACTAGATAAAATAGACAAAAATCTAGTCTAGCTATAGCTAAGCTAATAAGAGGCCTACATTTAATTCCCTAGATTCACTTATATTTACTTTAATTAATTACGATTTTTATTACGTTTTTTAAGCTTTTAAAGCTCTTAATCTAGCTCTCTTTCTAATCTATAGATTAACTAATTTCTTTTGTATCCTATTATTAGCTAATAGGGATTCTAAATTTAACATTAGACCTACTTTTCCTTTAATAGGCTTATTCTATTTATATACTTACTTTTTCCCCTCTTTTAATACTAGACTTACTTTCCTTCTAAGAAGAGAAAGTTACTAGTGTTATAATAACTAGGTTAACATTAGGTTAACCATTAAAGAAAGTAAAGTATATATAGTAACGCTACACTATAATTAGCTACACCTATACGCGAGGCACACACGTAACTCGCGCCCCCTTTTCCTATGGCTATATAACGCTATAAATAGCTTTAAGACAAAGACCTTATTATATAATTAAACAGACCCCTTACCTTGCACTAGTGCATATCACACCTTAGTGATACAAACAATAATATATTTCTCTTAATTATTAAAAATATTAAAAAATAAGCTTTAAAAGTAAGTTTAATAATTTATACTATTCTTAGCTTACTTACTTAGTTATATAGTTTTTTTAAAAAAGTGGGTCCAGAAGTGGGTCTTATTAATATACCTTTTACTTACTAATAGCTTTTATACTTTTTTTATGATTTAGTCTAAGAAAAAAGAGGTTTTTATAAAAGTGGGTCTAAAGTAGGTCCTTATAATTATACCTTTTACTTATTATAGCTTCTATACTTATTTCTATAATCTAGTCTTAGAAAAAAGAGGTATTTATAAAAGTAGGTCTAAAGTGGGTCTTATTAATTATACCTTTTACTTACTAATAGCTTCTATGCTTTTTCTATAATCTAGTCTAAGAAAAAGTACTAGCTATATATAAAGCTAACTAGGGTAAATAATATATTATTACTATTATTACTTTAAGTATTATTTTAAAAAACATAAAAGAGAAAAGTATTTTATTTTATTAATATTTTTAAAAACCTTAAAATACTAAATAATTAAAAAGTTAAGCTTTTTCTATAGTAATTTACTAATACTTACTTATATTTTTATTTAAGTTATTTATTTATTATTTAAACTTAATTAAACTTTAACACTTATAGTATTATAAAGTAATAAAAGCTATTCTTAGCTATTCTTAGCTATTCTAAGCTATTTTAAGCTATTTTAGGCTATTATAAGCTATTTTTAGTTATTATAAGCTATTATATTAGTAAAAATTAGAAATACTACAAAATACTACAAATACTATATGTAGTGTAGTGTAGTAGAAAATTTTTATTATAGTGTAGTATATAGTGTAATATAGTATATAGTGTAGTGTAGTACAAAGCTCTGGCCACATAACTAGGGATCCGATATAGCTGAATTAATCCGACAAAGCCAATAGAACTAAGGTCTAAGGGGCTAGAGGTCTTATAAGAGGTCTTAAGAGGTTATAATCCTAGCTACATAACACCTCCCTAACTCTTTTCCTTTCCTAGCCCCTAGGAAAGGGAAAATAGTAATAAAAATAATAAGAAAGGGATAAATAGTATAATTATAAAAAAAAAAATCGTGATTTTCAGCCCCCCCCCTTATCTATTAATTAATTAAAGGGGTTATCTATTAAAGGGGGTTATTAGTAGTTAGTTAAAGGCATTGTTAGATAGTCTAATTAATTAATCTGTAATAGAAGACCTTTCTAATAGTTAGAGACCTCTTTAATAGTTAGAGGAATTATTAGTTAGAGGGATCTTTAGCAGTGTAATTAATTAATCTAATAATAAGAGACCTCTTTAGAAGATCTTCTTTTAGTTAGATTCCCCTTTAAAGGTTAGAGGAATTATTAGTTAGAGAGGTCTTTATTAGTTAGGGGTCTTATTAGATAGTCTAATTAATTAATATGTAATAAGGGACCTCTTTAAAAGACCTTCTAATAGTTAGATTCCCCTTTAAAGGTTAGAGGAATTATTAGTTAGAGAGGTCTTTAACGGTCAGAGGCCTTATTAATTAGTTAGATTAATTAATCTAATAATAAGGGTCCCTTTTAATCTGCAAAGACCTCTTTAGAAGACCTTCTAATAGTTAGATTCCCCTTTAAAAGTTAGAGGGATTATTAGTTAGAGAGGTCTTTAATAGTTAGAGGCCTCATTAGATAATTAGATTAATTAATCTATAACAAGAGACCTCTTTAGAAGACCTTCTAATAGTTAGATTCCCCTTTAAAAGTTAGAGGGATTATTAGTTAGAGAGGTCTTTAATAGTTAGAGGCCTCATTAGATAATTAGATTAATTAATCTATAACAAGAGACCTCTTTAGAAGACCTTCTAATAGTTAGATTCCCCTTTAAAGGTTAGAGGAATTATTAGTTAGAGAGGTCTTTATTAGTTAGAGGCCTTGTTAATTAGTTAGATTAATTAATCTATAATAAGAGACCTTTTTAATCTAAAGAGGCCTCTTTAGAAGACCTTCTGTTACGGAATTGAATGTAATAAAAGAGTGTGTGTAAGGTCTTGTCTGATTCAACTAGCTAGAGGTCAGAGCTATCGTCTAATATAGGGGTTCTAGGTCACGTGCAGGCCACATCCTCGGCACGGCAGGCCACATCCTAATGTGACAGGCCAATTGTCAATTCTAGCACGTAACACCTTCTATTGGTTAGATTTCTCTTTAAAAGTTAGAGGGGTCTTTAATAGTTAGTGTAATGAACTAGCCTTATAGCTACTGCATATAAGCGTTCAGAGTGAGAATATCATTCTTACAAAAGAAGAAGCAAACTAAACTAGTAGTTATACAAGGCCTGAATTTATAGTAGGTTATGCTAGTCTGTGCAAGGCTCGTGTATAGCCCTAACCTAGTCGCGCATAACCCGCATACTTTCCGGAGCCAGTCTTGACCCGGACTTGACCCGAGCTTATAGCTCGAGTCCATAACAGTTAGAGGCCTTATTAATTATTAGAGACCTTATTAGAAGACCTTTTATATATTAGATTCCTTATTAATTATTAGAGGACTTATTAGTTAGAGAGGTCTTTATTAGTTAGAGGCCTTATTAAATAGTCTAATTAATTAGTCTATAATAGAAGACTTAGCTAATAAAGGTTAGGTTAAAGGTCTAACCTAATTTATTAAAAGTTAATGAAAGGTCTAGCTACTTGCCTCCCTAATGGATAGCTAAGTAAAACTAGGGTATTTAATTAATTTAAGCTAGCTAGTAAGCTAGGGTAGGTTAGGAGGTTAAAAATCAGAAAAGAAGGTTAAAAATTAGAAGGAAAAGTTAAAGCTAGAAAAGAAGGTTAAAAGATTAGAAAAGAAGGATTTAACCTAGCTAACCTAGGTTAAGGGGAAAAGGTTGTAGTAGTCTTAATTAATTAACCTAACTATCTAATGATTTTAATAATGTTAGACTAGTTAGATAACCTAGATTAATTAATTAGATTAAAGGGATTTAATCTAGCTAACCTAGATTAAAGGGATTTAATCTAGCTAACCTAGATTAAAGGGAAAAGAGGCAAGAAGCTACTAATAATTATAATAATTATATAAGGGGATAACTAAAGGGGATAATAGAGGTAGTATTAGGAGTTTTTTATTAAATTTAACTACAGGAGATCTAATAGGACTGTTCCCTGTTCCTCCACTATTTTTGTTAGGCGAAAATAACTACCTAAAAATAATCAATTTAATAATAATAATGCTAATAAATTTGACAATATTTGTTACGTGCTAGAATTAACAAGTGGCCTGCCGTGCCGAGGATGTGGCCTGCACGTGAACTAGAACCCCTATATTAGACAATAGCTCTGATCTCTAGCTAGTTAAATCTAACAACAACCTTTACACACACTCCTTTATTATATTCTATATCATAATAAGTGGTAGTAATTGCTCTTTAATTATTGCACACCTCTAGCGCTTTTACTGCTTAATAAAAGCCACTAAACTAACAATTCATTAACTAATCCACTAAGCCTATTAAATCTATCCCTTTTACTAGGCTTAATAGTCTCTAGGCATCGCGCCTATTGTTAGATTCGTTGACCTTTAATTTGACCGTCAATCTGACTAATCCACCAAGCCCGTTAAATCTATCCCTTTTACTAGGCCTAATAGTCTCTAGGCATCGCGCCTATTGTTAGATTTGTTAGCCTTTAATTTAACCGTTAATCTGACTAATTAATCAAAGCTATCCCTTTTGCTAGGCCTAATAGCTCCCTTAGGCATCGCTCCTATTGTTAGATTCTTTTATCTTTAAAGACCCTTAACCTTCGATTTGAAGACCTTTGACCTTTAATCCGTTGATTTGAAGACCTTTGATCTCTTCGACCTTTGATCTTTAACCTTCGATTTAAAGACCTTTGACCTTCAACCTTTGACCTAACCGTTAATCTGATAAATCCGTTAATCAATCTAATAAAGCTGCTATAATGCTTCCCTTATACTAGCTAGATTAGTATAAGCAATAGCGATTATAATAACTTTATAAGCAAGATTATTAATATAGAACCTGTGGTATCTATAGGAAGACCTTCCCTTTAAGAAATTAGGTCTTTTAACATCTTAAGGACCTATGCCTAGCTAGTTAGCACTATTAACAGATTTAACAGCAGCTAGATTAGTAATTGTAGCAGCAATTCCAGTGGTAGCAAGAATAGCATTAGCGGGACCTTTAGGACCTAAGGACCTGATATCTATAGCAGTAGCTGTAATTATAGTAGCAAATTTAATAGTAGTAGTAGCAAATATAGGACCTTTAATAGAAGCTAGCGATTAAAGAGAATAACTTTTAGTAGCTTAAAGACCTTGTTAAGGAAGTCTTTAAAGAGCGTAATAACCTTTAAAGGCAGCTAGCCTATTAGCAAATTTGTTAGCCAATTCGTTAGCCTAACCGAATTCCTAACCGTTTGTAGCAAATTTGTCCTTTATAACACTTGTTACCTAACCCTTTACAACGCCCTCTGTAAAGCTTATTGCCTAACCTTTTACAACGCCCTCTGCAAAGCTCGTTACCTAACCCTCTATAATGCCCGTTAACTAGCTTAGCTATTAATTATTAGATCTATTAGCCTGATTAATATAACTATTCGTACGAATCTAACAGCGACTTAGATTATTAATCTAACCATCGGCCTAACCGTTAACCTAACCGTTAACCTAATCAATTTGATTAACCTAATTAATCTAATTAATCCAATGATTAAATTAACTATAATTCGGAGCGCCTTGTTAACTTACACTTTAAATTAGATGTATAGATTAACGATTAATCTAACTGCTATAGTTATAGATCCTATAGGTTAAGTTATTAACCTAATAACTAATTTAATAACTAATTTAATGACTAATTCGATGACCGATTTAATAACCGATTCGATGACTGATTTAATAACCGATTTAATAACCACTAGACCTAACAATCTATCTAACTAAATTCCCTTGTAAGAGCCTGTTTCCTAGCTTGTTGCAAATTTGTTAGATCTTATTAGATAGCTAGGATAGCTATCTCTTTTATTAGTGGTGCTTGCATTTATTACGTGCTAGAATTAACAAGTGGCCTGTCACAAGGATATGGCCTGCCATGCCAAGGATGTGGCCTGCACGTGACCTAGAACCCCTATATTAGACGATAGCTCTAACCTCTAACTAGTTAAATCTAATAACGACCTTTACACACACTCCTTTATTACATTCCACATCGTAACAATATTAATGATGTTAATGATGTTAGCAAAATGAGCCTAATACCGATATCTAGGCCTGCGAGGTTTTTGATCTATCGCAAGGATCTAAGCCAAAAGGGAGGGTAATCTATCTATACTAATCCAATATTAATTTAATTTAAGCGAGGTTTTTAATCTATTACTAAGGATCTAAGCTACGAGGTCTCTTTTTAATATTAGGTTATCTTTTTAAGGTAAACACAATTATAATTAAACAATCTAAGCTAAAGGTAACAAAGGGAGAGTTAATTTTCTATGAAAGGGAGGGAATCTAGGGTTTTTATCTAGGGGGTCGGAGGCTAGGCCACATGACTAGGGATCCGATGTGGCCGAATTGATCCGACGAAGCCGATAGAACCGAGGTCTAAGGGGCTAGAAGTCTTGTGAGAGGTCTCGAGGGGTCACAATCCTAGCCACATAGTATATAAGGGTATTTATATAATTAAGTAGCTAATTAAAAAGTAGGCTTATAACTATAAGCTAATAAACGCTACTACATTTATATAGTCTTAGTGTAAAGTTATTTATAAATATAAGAAAAAGATTATTAATACCTATAATAGTAAGTAAAAACCCGCTATAATCCTTAGGAAGCTTTAATATAATAATATTCATAATATATAGGGTATTAATTATTATAATATTGATAATACTATTTAAAGGCATTAGCTAGCTAAGTTATTAGGCTAGTTAGAAGTTTAGTAGCTTTATAACTAACTTTATCATAGTAATACTTTTTTTTATAAAGATAAAAGAAGCCCTAATAGTTATATTATAAGGCTTTTTATTATACCTTTCTCTAGGCTTAAACTCTTAAAGAAATACCAAGATATTCTTTTCCTTAACTATATATATAAAATAAATTACTTTAACCTTTTATTACTTAGTACTTATAGTATTATACTATTAAAGAAGACTTTTTAATTTATAACTTATTTCCTAAGTAATAAGACTAAAGATAACTATTACTAGGTTATTAATATTATTATAAAGCTTTAAAAATACTACTTTATTTAGAAGCCCTATATTATCATTATAGACTATAAAAAAGCCTTAATTAATACACTTGAAAGGAACCTGTATTTTAATAATATACTATATATTTTATATTAGTAATATATTAATATAAATATACTAGCTAAGTATAAGCGTTTTTTCCTAAAGGCTATATATAATAAAGAGGCTTAGTAAGCTATATAAGCACCTAAATTTATAGCTTTTTTAAAGGCTTAGAAAGCCCTTATATTATATAATTTTAATGCTAATTTTAAGTGTAAATTAGGGTGCTTCGAGTAGCCTAGTAGGCTCCTAGTAGCTATTATTAATTATATTATAAGAACCTAGATTAATTTATAGAAGGAAAAGATTATAAAGTGCTTTATTAATTAATATTACTACTTTAGCTATATAGTTATATTTATTATGAAGTTATTAAATACTTCTATAAAGAGGCTTTTAATAAGTAGTATAATTAATCTAACCTCTGTTTTCTAATGCTTATAAATATACTAGGTTAATTAATATATAAAGATATAATAGTCTATTAATAATAAATATTATAAGATACTAAATCTATTATAAAAACCTATCTATAGTATTATCTATAATAAAGTCTTATATATTATATTATAACCTATAATAAATAAGGAAATAGCCCTAGATAAAGACCTTAAAAAAGCCCTTATATTCCCTTATTATCTTTATAAGCTTATTATATCTTATAGTGTGCTTTACTAGCATTTTCTTTAGTAGTATACTAAGGATTATAAGCTAACTTAGCTTTATAAGTTTAATAAGTATTAGCACTAATATTATAATAGTTTAAGCCCTAATAGTAATTCTAATAAAAATAAAAATAATTCCTAGGTAAGACTATTTAATCCTATACTAATATAAGGAAAAGGTAAGCCTAAGGGGGCTCTTAGGGTAAAGAAAAGGAATCCTATTATAAGTACCTTATATAAGCTATTTACCTTTAAATATACCTAGGTAATAAAGGCTAATAAGGCTTATAATACCTTATAACTACTGCCTTTAATAGCACTTACTATAATTAGTATAGTTTAAATAGCTTTATATAAGTTTATTAAAGTCCTTAAAAATATTAATAATAACCTATATAAGCCTAGTATAAAGCATCCTTAGTTATATACAGAGCTTTACACTCGTGTAGTGTAGTTTTTTTTGTAGTTTTTTTATTTAATTTTATATCTAGCTTATAATTAAAGGTATTATCCTAAAAATCACGTGATCTTATAGAGTAAAGTTCTAAGAAAAATACCATACATAAAAGTGGGGCTAAAAGTGGGCCGTTGCCCCACAAATTACAAATACTACATTTGTAGTGTTTTTTAGGTGCTAAAATGTAGTGAAATGTAGTTTTTCTAATTTACGGCTTAATGACCCACTTTTAGACCCACTTTTATATGTAATTACATTGTAGTTTTTAAGTTATCTATCTAAAAATTAAGGTTTTATATCTATATGTATTATCTAAGATTAGATATGAATTATTTATTAGAAAAAAAAAACTACAAGATGTAGTGTAGTGCAAAGCTCTGGTTATATAGGTATATACTAAATAGGCTTACTAATATTAACTTGAATAATGCCTTTAATAATACCTTTAATACCACTAATACCTTAATACTAGAGATTTTAGATAATATAAAGGCTAATAAGTTAGGAATAGTTATATAATATATATATATTATTTACACTAGCTAGCTCTATATATGGCTATTACTAGTACTCCGACTGCTTTGTCAATAGTTACATAATAATATACCTTACTATTATAAGATATATTATATATTAATAATTAGCCTATATAAGACTTTTAGGCGTAATTATTATTATAATTATAGGAGAGAAGTATAATAAAGGTAGCGCTATAAGTAAAGATAATTTAGTTAGGGTAAGGGGTGGTTAGGGAGTGATTAGATACTTAGTATAGAGCTACTATATAATTTACTATAGGTAGCTAGTATTAGTTATTACAGCTACCTTAGCCACCTTTGGGGGTGCTAGTTACGTAGAAGCGGTTGCTTGATAAACACGCCCTTTAAGGATCTCGAGTTGGCCTATTAAGATGCCTTAAAACTTACTATAGAAATTGGGAGGCCGGCACGGGTAGTCCGTCCATCTTGGTTCGATAAATATCTCTATGCTATGAATTGATCTCCTGATGTACGCGCACTTTCTCGTCTAACAAGCCAATCCATTATTGTCCCCTAGATTTAGGCCTTGTGTCCGGTCCTTCTCGCAGTCTTGGATGACAGACACGTATGCTAGAGTGTAGTCAATTTCACGCCTCGATCTCAAGGGTCGGACTGTAGTACAGCGACTGATACGCCCCCTTGGTCTTCGAATACATGAATGACGCATCGCAATGCACGGGCACCTTTCGGTCGTGGTTCGCGGGGCCACTATATTGTGTGAGTCGTACAGATCAGTTGATCGAGTCTCGATGGCCCTGAATGTAGGCAGATTGGGTATTGCAACGGAACAAGAGGGGACACGTACAATGCTTCCTCAAACATTTTCCTGTATTTGCTATTGTGGCCCCAGTCCTGGCCGCACCTCCGGAAGACCTCTTCGTAATTGTCCACCGCAACATCATCGCTTTTCACGTAATGCCAAGTCGGGAGGTAAGACTTGACCTCGGGAAGTTCTCTGCTTGGGCGCAGCTCGAATCCAAAGTAGAGCTTTTGATAGGCTGCAAAGCCCTCCTTGTCGCTGAACGGCGCATCGTAACCTTCATCCGGGATGCCTTCAGGTTTTTGGAGGAGCATATGCCATAATTCCCGCAGAACTCCAAGGCCTTCCAAGGTGGTTTCGTCTGTAATTCTGCCGCCAAGCGTGACGTAGTCGCGAACCGTGTTGAAAGAGTTGTCCCTTGTATGCACATATAGCTTGACGCGAGCCTCCGAGAGATCGGCCTCGTCGACGCAGTCGATCCCAACGAGCTCAACAGCAGAGGGTACTTCGCGCTCAGCGAGGAACCTGTGGCGGCGATTGTGAGCCAGGTCCTGTTAACGAGTAGAGGGGATGCCAACTCACTTTGCGACGGCATCAATTGAAGCCGGATTAAGCGAAGGCTTCAGATTGCGAAGGGCACTCCAGGTTATTTCCGTTGCCGGGATGCCGGTTGCGAGCTCCTTAGCCTTGGGGTTAAAGTACGTCTTGATTGATGCCTTAGCATCCTTGAGCTCAAATGCAATAAACGAAAATGGCAGTCGCCTGACGAGCGGAGGCTCTACTCCCGGAGGCATCTGCTTAGCCAGCCATTTTGGCAGCTTCTCCTGAACATCTCGCACTTGTTCAGGCGAAGGAGCAAACGCGTCGACGAAAGTGTCATTCCACTGGGAGTAGAACCCGAAGCTCTTGGATAGTGAGCTCACAATTTCCCGAGCGGCTTCAACGCCATATGGGTCGCTTTCGCTGCCGCCGCGCGGCCCGAGGGGCTCCCAGCAATAGCGGATACGCGGCTTGTTATTGCTAATGTTGATTTGCGGCTGGAAGGGTGAGCCAGTTTGTGTTATGAAGGAAGGGTAGGGAGCCCGGGAAGGCCTCGGCCCAAGGTTCGGGAGAACATGGTCGCAAAGCAAACGAAGCTGCGCTTCCTGCTCGTCCTCTGAATAGCTCCCTGCAGACTTGAGCAGGGACTTCAAAACTGGTTTGCAATGACGGCTCCAATACTCGACATCCCTCGGGTCCGAGGTCGCATTTTGCGTTTGCGTGGTCAAGAGCTCGGTAGCCATGGTAACCTAAGGCAGAGAAGGGCGAGTGTAAGGTGCGACCGTGCGAAGAACGGCACATAGTGAAATCGAGGAGATGCACGACGGGACGATCCCAACTTGACCCTTATTATCGTCATTAGCCGACTGACCTTCAAGACCAATACATATTATTATTCAGCGCCCCAAGGGCGTAATGTGATGATAGACCTGCAGCTATGATGCGACGCCTGCATGGTAAGCAATAGCACCCGGAAGGAAGCCGTAGGCCGGCATCGTGTTCCGGACATGCATACTGCACATAGCCAAGTGCAGCCAAGCATCGGAAATCGGCGCCGGTATTACGAACGAACGAAACCCGTCTTGCTGATTCAACGGCTGGAATTTTTGACCAGCTGGGGTGTTGATAAGTCAGGCGTTTGCCTGCATGCAGCTGTACCAGACATCAAGTGGGGGCAACTAAACGCGCATCCATTAAAAATTAAATATGCATCCGCTATTAGTCCTAATCCGTCAGAACAACCCACCTACACTTTTTTAGTGTGGCTAATATTTATGATTCTTTACACCTATATCTGAAGTTAATTATAATACATATAATAAGTGCGTTTTTAGTAATATTAATATTATTAAAGCTATTATAGGTGCCTATTATAAGTGCCTTGCTAGTAAATTATAGTAAATAAATTATATCTAACTAGCTTTCTCTTTAGGGGGACTGCTAGGGAAGAATTACCTTAGCGTTAGTAAGAATACAAGTGTTCTATTAGTAAGGTCTGCTTCTATTAACTTTATCGTAGGATTATATAGTATTCCTAATTATAATGCTATAATTAGAGCTTTTGTAAGGCCCACTCATAACACTAGTGCACTAGCGCACTACCTAATAGGCGCACTATATCCTAGGGCTAGGTCCACGTAACACTAGTAAGCCACTAGCTATAAGCTAGTAACTTATATATATAACACACTTAGACCTAGTAAGCTTTAGTTAATATATAAATACCCTTATATCTCTTACCTAGCTATCTCTTATTTTTATAATTCTAAAGCTTCTCCTACTAGTTACCTAAGAGTAATATAAGGAGGAGAACTATATAATTTACTAGAGTAATACTATATATTAACTAGGACTAGATAAATAAGGGTAATACTATAGGTAAGGGTATACTATATTTTATAAGGACCTTAACTAAAACTAAACTCTTTATTACTAAAGAAAAAAAAGTAATAGTTAAAGAGTAAATTACCTAGCTTAAGTAACTTAAGAAACTATAAGAATAGGAATAAGAACTTATTAACTTATTATAACTTAATAAAGAAAAGAAATAGGTAAAAAAGGGCTAAAAGGCTAGTATATTCTTAAGTCTTAGTAGCTAAGAGATTAAAGTCTAAAATATTACTAACCTTTAATACCTTATAAATCTATAAAAGTATAAAATATAGTTAAATAACCTAAACTATACCTTTAGGGGGGTAAAGAAAAAGTACTAATATAATAACTAAAAAATCCTCTTTATACTTAACTATATTTATATAAACTATTAGGTAAGATAGGACTAATATATTAAGGAATAACTAGCTAATAGCTAGGATTACCTTAAAGATAACTAGGATAAGTTCTAGGCCTAGACCCTTATATTACTTAAGGACTCTATAAACTATAATATATAAATAGCTATATAGCTAGAGAATATAAAGTAATAAGAGGGTTAGAGCCTTATTAAATTTAGTATCTTCCTAGATTTACTAAAGAAATACCTAGAAAAAGCCTTAGAAAAGACCTAAGCCCTTATATTCTTTATAAAATTACTCCCCAACCTATAGGACTATATTAACCTATATTTATCTATTACTAGAATAACCTAAGAAAAGGTTATATAACTTACCTAGTAATTCTAGGAGGTAATATTAAAGAATAAGTAAAAGCTAAATAACTTAGGAGATAAGGGCTTATATAAAGCTTCTTAATATCCTAGATATAATTCCCTATAAGGCTATAGGCCTTATAAGAATTAGAAGGATAAGGATAAAGAAAAGACCTTAGCTACTTACCTAAATAATAATAAAACCTAGGATAAAAAGTAATATTATAACTATAGTAGTATAGAATACCTTTTCTATAATTATAATAAGCTAAAGAAAGACTAGTAAGAAAGCTAGGGAAACTTCCTAAGGTAAAAGTAAATACCCTTACCTTTACCTTAAATACCTAGGTACTAGTAAGGTATTAATTTTATATACTAGTTATTATTTATAAGTATAAAGATATTAAAATAGTAGCTAATCTTAATAGTTATACTAAGATTAATATTATTAGCGCTTAGTTTATATAAATATATAAGCTTAATAAGGCTAAGGCTATAGTACTTATTCTTAAGGTAATAAGGGCCCTTATAGTTCCTTAATATAGTATTGTTAGGTAGGGGTGTCTGTAGGTGTTGATAAAAGCGTTCAATTCGGTCAATCAGAGGTGCAGACAGCAGCCGACTTTTGTACCTAAAAGGTACATAGTGCGCTACAGTAATAACTAGTCTACGGAGGTACTTCTAATACATTGTATTTACCTTTGTCTTATAGAGGGTTTTATCCTAGTTAATGCGCAAGCTACATCCACATATCTAATGCTTTAAGGAGCTCTCCCTAATATACCCCCCCTAGCTAAGATATCTATTAAAGCTAGAGTTTATAAGCATAAGAAGAGATTATAATAAATTCCTAGTATTATAATTACGCGGGAATCTCCTATAAGCTAATCTAGTGATAGAAATCTCTATATATTTAACCTAATAGAGGCTTTGTAAAGCTATCCACAGGCATCTCTAAGGTCTTTATCTAATTAACCTTAATATTGCCTAAGGCATACTACTCTTAAATCTATATTTAATTTATATTAAGATACTTAAGGCTAGTCTAAAGCCTTCCTTCTATGTGCTTTATAATATAGATTATCTACTTATTATTACACTAGAGAATTAATAGAGGTAGTATGTAGACCTTAATATTATAAAGTAGCCTCCCTAGAGATATACGCTCTTTAGCGCTGTAGTTTAGGGTAAAGAGCTTTGCTTCTATGCTTAAAGTTATTATATAATATTACCTTCCTAACTTCTAATTAATTATAGCACTATATATTATAAAGATATAGCCTTACATTAACTTCTAAGTATTAGGATTATTACTAAGGGAAGCATTAGTGCTAGAGAATAATATATTAAAGCTATCCGCGCCTAAGTATTATAGGCATAGCTTCTTTATATTCTAAGCGTATAAAATAGCTCCCTTTACTAGCTTAGTATGCTTCTTAGATAGATTTATTATAAAGGATGCTAGCTTTAATGCTATAAAGGCTATATCTAGTCTTCTAATAATATATAGATACACTAAAGAGCTAATAACTACTCTATAGTAATTAATCTCTTTATTAGTAGCTTCTTAATTATTTAGATAAATTATAGCTATTAGAAGAGGTGCTATAATTAAGCTCTTTAAATTATTATTAATAATATTAGGAATAAATTTCTATGTAATCTTTTAAATATATAATTCCTATAATAGCTATATCTCTTTAGTATTATAATTCCTAATAATTTTAATACCTAGGAACCACTTTAAATCGCCTTAGTCTTTAATATCTAGACTATTTATTAACTACTTATATAGCTCTTTAAATTCTGCTTTAACTCTATTAGGATATATTACTATAATATTATCTACGTAGAAGAATAGGATAAATCTATTCTTTATAAAGATATATAGGTCTTCCTTTCCTTAGATAAAGCCTATTTTTAATAGGAATTATATTAGGTATAAGAACTATTATTAAGGAGCTTCCTATAGCCTATATAATGCTTATATTATCTTCTAGAGATAACCTCTTATATTTATACCTTCTAGGGGCTTATAAAGTATAGGTTCTTTAAGTTCTACGTGTAGGAAGGCATTCTAAACATTATATTAATAGGTATTAAGATTATTAGCGTAGCAGATAGTAAGTAGCATATATAGAGATTAAGAAGTAAGCGTAGTAGTGTAGTCATTAAGGTTATCCTTTAGTTATTAATTACCTTATATAACTATTCTAGCTTTAAACTCTATAACTATGCCTTTCTTATTAGTTTTGTATTTCAATACCTAGCTAAGGTTAATAATCTCCTTATAGCGCTTAGGATTAAGTGATTTATTTAGTACATTCTCCTAGTAGTTTAAGGATAGAAGCTTTAAAAGCTCCTTTGTAATCGCTTCCTTCTAGTGGTTATAATACGCGGATACTATTACCTAATAATAATAGGTAGGTTCTAGGGGTATATCTTTAATATATAAACTATACTAAGTTCCTTAGAATGCTATTAAAAAAGCAGAAGAAAATTATACTTACCTAGCTTTATATGTTTCCTTTCTTTAGTATTTTCTAGTAATAATATTATCTAGATTAATACTATTATCCTAGGGATAATAATTCTCTATAGCCTTACCGCCTTTACTAGTAATTTCGCTAGTCTCCACAGTGGTCTCTGCGTGTTTAATCATTACATTATATATAAATTTATTAATCTTATAAAATAGCGTATTATTACCTTATGCCTAAAGCTCTATGTTCTTTATAGTAACTAGCGCCTTATAAGAAGAGTTAGGAGTGGTTAAAAGTGCACTAGAAAGGTTATCTTTTCCCCTTATTATATAAGGAGGTATTTTTACTTTAAACTACTTATTTTCCCCTTCTATATTTAAAGGTAAAGAGGTATAATTCTTATAATTCTCCTCTTCTAATTCTATTCTAATAAGGTCTTAACTAATTTCCTTATTAATATTATTAGCTTTAAGCTCTTTAAGTAATACAATTATAGATATCTTCTCCTTTTAAGCTAGTTTAAGCTCTTCTTCTAGCTTAAAGAAGGAGTTTTTATTAAATTAAATATAGGCTAATATAATAACCTTATAATTATAAAGCAAAGGTACCCATATAATATACTAGGACTTGCCTCTATAACTAATAAGGTATCTAATATAAGCTTTCTGCTCTAACTATAGTATTGCGTTATGCGATTTAACATGCTCTAGAGCCTTTATTATTATAGGAAACGCTTTATATCTATAAGCTTGTAGATATGTAATTAAGGGCTTTTAGACCTCTACTATATATAAATACGTAGGGACTATTTTCCTAGCCTAATCCTACTAAAGTTTATATAGTGTAGTCTACTTCCTATAATATTTAAAAGGCATTTAATTTAATAGAAAAACCGCGGTATTAAAGACCTTATTATTAAGTTCTAATAGGAGTTAGGCTTTAAGACTTAATATATAAGCCTTTTACTTAACTACCCCCCTAGATCTCTCTGCCTTACTATTCTAACTAGGCGTTAAGGGAGCTAAATTATAGACTATAATACCTAAAAGGGCTATCTTATTATTTATATTTTCTATAAAGAGAGCTTTTTTAATATTACTATGTAAAAAGCGTAGTTAAACACTAAATTAAGTGCTTAAAAACGCTACTATTATACGGAAGCTATTACAAATCCTATCTTTTATCTTAAATAAATAGAAGAAACGCATTAAGGTTATAAGGCATATAAAAGCACACTAATACCTATTACTATTCTAATAAGGAGAGTTATAATACTCTAGATTAACTAAAAACCTATAACCTAGTCCTTAAGGAAGTCCTTTAGGTATAACCATAGATCTCTAGCGCTTAGCTTTGCCTATAGCATATACCTCACACTACATAAGCTTAGGTCCTGTTAATTTAATGCCTAAAGTTACATTTATAAGCTCTATAAAGGCCTTATTACCTAGATAACTATATTATTAATGCTAAAGCTCTGCATCTCCCTTTATAGGCAGCCTTAGTAGGCGGCTTAATATAGCATAGGCCTCTTTTAGGTTCTCTAATAGTTTTAATAATATATAAAGCTTATTAATATTATAGATTCTAGCTATAGGGTCTCTTCCTTTATAAAGGATACTCTTCTTCTAATTCTAAAAGATACCTACCTTTATTAGGATTATTACTAACACTAGATTAACATAGAATTTAGGAATAAACAGAGTAGTCTCTAATATAATTATTCTTGCGTTTCGTAATACAGGATCTATAACGGATATGTATACTAGTCCTTAACCCAAAGCTATATAGATTATACCTCCTACCTTAACCTCTATTATAATAGTCTTATTACATTTAGATTGCTTAAACTAATAGATATTATTAAAGATATAGATATTTGCTCTAGAATTATAGAGAACTATATTCTGCTTTGTTTCTATAGTATCCACAGCGTTAGTAATTAAATTCGCGCTCCCCTCTAATAATTAATAACGCTTAGAGCGTATAAATAATAATACATTAGCTATCTTATTGCCTAGAGTAACCGTAATAGAGTTATTTATTAAGTTCTATAAAGGGATAAAGATATTACCACTCTTCTTCTCTAGCTTCTAATTTATTACTTTAGATTTCTCTTATAGGTTCTCCTTTAAATACCTTTTAATATTATCTTTAGAGTTCTTCCTAATATCCTAGTCCTTAGGAGCTACCTCTAGCTTATATAGAGCCTTAAATAAATTATAGGATTCCTACCACTTTAAGGCATCCTTAATATTATAATTAGAGTATCTAGGGCACTTCTTTCTCTCTAGTTTGCTCTAACCACTTAATCTATTAGTAGTGAGCGTATTAGTAGTCTTTACTACGCTCTAAGGAGCTTTATAATCTCTTTTAAACTTAGTAATAGCCTTAAGGAAGCTATAATCCCCTCCCTTATTAAGTAGATTATTCTATTTCTTCTAAAATAACTTAAATTTACTTTAAAGAGGTATAATAAACTTATACAGCATTATCTCCTTAGTCTATTAGGTCTTAAGGTCTAGATAATTCCTCTATAGTACCTCTATTATTACTGCTTACTTATACTAATCTTAAGTACCTTTAGCTAGAAAGTAATTATTAAGGCGCGCTTTAGTAAGGATAAGTATCTTCTTTATATTTAGCTTATACTAATCCTATAAAAGCTTTAGTATTCTTTATATATAGTATTAAACTAACTCCTTTTCTTTTACTTTAGTATTAAAGTTAAGAGAGTCTTATATATTCTTTAAAAAGGTCTTATAAATGTATTCCCTAATCTTAGGCATTTACTTTAATTAGTTTATATACTTTATAAGATTAAAATATAACTCTTTATAAGATTAAAATATAACTCTTTATATTAAAAATTAAATTAATCCTTTATATCTTTATAAGCAAGCTTCTAATTCTCTAGAGCATTAGGGTTATCTACTATAATCTTAGGTCTCTCTTCCCTCTATAAGTACGTAGGTATTGTAGGTTCTTTAAGTAATTTATCCCTATTAGGGTTAATATACTCCTAGACACCATAGGATTCTATATAATTCTTAATTTATATATACTATTTAATCTAGTCCTTCTCTAATAATAACACTACGTTTAGAGTTTCTTTAGATATTATAAAGTAAAATATACTAGTTAAAGGAAGCGTAAGATAAGTTATTTTAACTAATTATTATAACAAAGGGCGATTATCTCTTAATATTAGCAAGCGTTAATTAATAATAACAATAGAGCTTTAAATCTTCTATAATAATTAACAATAAGGGTAATAGAAGCCTCCTAGGCTTATAACTATTAGGTAGGTATTACGTGCTAGAATTGACAATTGGCCTATCACATTAGGATATGGCCTGCCGTGCCGAGGATGTGGCCTGCCGTGCCGAGGATGTGGCCTGCACGTAACCTAGAACCCCTATATTAGACGATAGCTCTGACCTCTAGCTAGTTAAATCAGACAAGACCTTTATACACTCATTTATACATTCTATATTGTAATAAGTGGTAGCAATTGCTCTTAAACCTTGCGTACCTAGCGCTTTTACTGCTTAATAAAAGCCACTAAACCAACGAATTCGTTAACTAATCTACTAAGCCCGTTAAATCTATCCCTTTTACTAGGCCTAATAGTCCCTAGGCATCGCGCCTATCGTCAGATTTATTAACCTTTAATTTATTAACCTTTAATCCAACTAGTAGATCTGTTAACCTTTAATCTATTATTAGATTTATTAAAACTTTAATTTAACTGTTAATCTAACCTTATTAGATTTATTAACCTTTATTTCATTAACTTTAATCTAACCATTAGATCTATTAACCTTTAATCTAACCATTAGATCTATTAACTTTGATCTAACTATTAATCTAACTAATTTAAATCTATCCCTTTTACTAGGCCTGATAGTCCCTAGGCATCGTGCCTATTATTAGATTTATTAACCTTCAATTCGTTAACCTTTAATCCGACCGGTAGATCTATTAACCTTTAATCTATTGTTAGATTTATTAAACTTTAATTTAACTGTTAATCTAACTAATTTAAAGCTATCCCTTTTACTAGGCCTAATAGTCCCTTAGGCATTGCTCCTATTATTAGATTCTTTAATCTTTAAAGACCTTTAATTTAAAGACCTTTAACCTCTTTAACCTTTAATCTATTAACCTAAAGACCTTTAACCTCTTTAACCTTTAATCTATTAACCTAAAGACCTTTAACCTTTAATTCTTTAACCTTTAAATTTAATTTAATTAATTTATTAACCCTTATACTAAATTTAATCCATTAATTTAAAGACCTTTAATCTTTAATCTTTAATCTTTAACCTTTAATCTTTAACCTTTAATTTAAAGACCTTTAAAGACCTTTAACCTTTTTAACCTTTAATCTATTAACCTAAAGACCTTTAACCTTTAATTTTTAAAGACCTTTAACCTTTAACCTTTAACCTAACTATTAATCTAATAAATCTGTTAATTATAGGACCTTTAATAGAAGCTAGTA
Organism: Epichloe aotearoae; assembly: GCA_000729855.1. Lineage (NCBI taxonomy): Eukaryota > Fungi > Ascomycota > Sordariomycetes > Hypocreales > Clavicipitaceae > Epichloe > Epichloe aotearoae. Next base: position 15,916 of record JFGX01000201.1, on the reverse strand, counting down.
ATTAAAGAGAATAACTTTTAGTAGCTTAAAGACCTTATTAAGGAAGTCTTTAAAGAGCATAATAACCTTTAAAGGCAGCTAGCCTATTAGCAAATTTATTAGCTAATTTATTAGCCTAACTAAATTCCTAACCCTTTATAGTAGCAAATTCGTCCTTTATAATGCTTATTGCCTAACCCTCTATAAAGCTTATTGCCTAACCCTTTACAACGCCCTTTGCAAAGCTTATTACCTAACCCTTTACAACGCCCTTTATAAAGCTTGTTGCCTAACCCTTTACAACGCCCTCTACAAAGCTGATTACCTAACCCTCTATAATGTCCGTTAACTAGCTAAGCTATTAATTATTAGATCTATTAGCCTGATTAATATAACTATCCGTATAAATCTAATAGCAACTTGGATTATTAACCTGACCGTTAACCTAACCATTAACCTAATTAATCCGATTAATCCGATAATTAAATTGACTATAATTCGGAGCGCCCTATTAACTTATACTTCAAATTAGATATACAGATTTACGATTAATCTGACCGCTATAGTTACAGATCCCGTAGGTTAAGTTATTAACCTAACGACTAATTTAATGACTAATTCAATAACTAATTTAATGACTAATTCGATAATTAATTCAATAACCAATTCGATGACCAATTTAATGACCAATTTAATGACCGCCGGACCTAATAATCTATCTAACTAAATTTCCCTTGTAAGAGCCCGCTTCCTAGCTTGTTGCAAATTCGTTAGATCTTATTAGATAGCTAGGATAGCTATCTCTTTTATTAGTGGTGCCCGTATTTATTACGTGCTAGAATTAAAAATTGGCCTGTCACATTAGGATGTGGCCTGCCGTGCCAAGGATGTGGCCTGCACGTGACCTAGAACCCCTATATTAGACGATAGCTCTGACCTCTAGCTAGTTGAATCAGACAAGACCTTTATACACTCATTTATACATTCCATATCGTAACAGTAGGGGTATCTATAGGTATTAATAAAAGCGTTTAATTCGGTTAATTAGAGGTGTAGACAGCAGCTGACTTTTGTACCTAAAAGGTACACAGTGCGCTATAGTAATGACTAGTCTACGGAGGTACTTCTAATACATTGTATCCACCTTTGTCTCATAGAGGGTTTTATCCTAGTCAATGCGCGAGCCGCATCCACACATCCAATGCTTCAAGGAGCTCTCCCTGACAAGTATTTATAAGGTGCCTATTATAATTAAAGACTTAAGAGGTAAAGAAAAAGACCTTAAGCTACTATATATAGCTATTAATAAGGACCTAAGAGTTAAGGGAAGCCTTATATTAATTAGAATATATATACTTATAAAAGAATATATATATCTTTATTTATATTTATAAGAATAGTAGTTTAAGAAAAGAAAAGTAGCCTTTTTATTACTAACTCCTTATAAGTTTATTAAGGTAATATATAATAAAACTATTATATATACTATTATAGGAGTTATAGAAGATAAGTTTATCTCTCTTAAAGATAAGAAAAAGGTAAAAGTATATAAAACTATTAAGAATATTCTAAAGAAATTATATAAGTTCTTAGATATATTTATATTAGATAAGGTAAGGAGCTTACTATTAAGGAAAATAACTAACTATATAATTAACCTTATACCTAGGGCTATACCCCTATATAGACTAATTTACTCTCTTTCCTAAAGTAAACTAAAAGAGCTCTAGGAATATATTAATAATAACCTAAAGAAAGGCTAGATAAGACCCTCTAAGAGTTATATAGGTATGCTTATCCTATTTATACTAAAGAAGGAAAGAATACTCTAGCTATATATAAATTACTAAGAACTTAATAAGGTAATATAAAAAAATCACTACACTCTCCCCCTAATTTTAGAGATTCTTAACTAATACTAAGGGGCCTGTTTTTTCTTATAAATTAATATTAAAAATATATACTACTAAATCTATATTAAAGAGAGTAATAAATAGAAAATAGCTTTTTATATATACTATAAATACTATAAATACTTTATAATACCCTTTAGGTTAACTAATACCTTACCTACCTTCTAAAGCTATATTTATAAAGCACTTTATAGGCTAGTTAATATTATTTATATAGTATATTTAGATAATATCCTTATTTCTCTAAAATATAGGAGAAATATACTATATATATTAAGGAAGTTTTAGAGTATATAAGGTTAGTTAAGTTATATATAAAACCCTTTAAGTATTCCTTTTACTAAGAGTTAGTAAAATTCCTAGGGTTTATCCTATTAGTTAATAGGATATTAATAAATATATATAAAGTTAATATAATCTAGAAATAGAAAAAGCTTATAAGCTTTAAAGATATATAGTTTTTCCTTAAATTCTATAACTTTTACTAATAGTTTATTTATAAATACTCTAGGATTATAGTACCCCTTTATATATTAATAAAAGGTAGTTAAAATAGTATTTAGACTAGGAGGTTTATATTTAAAGTAAAGAAGTAGCTAGTATTTAGCTAGCTAAAAAATACCTTTTAGTAAGTGCCTTTTCTCTAATATTATAACCTAAGTTAACTAGTATATATTAAGATAAATGCCTTAGTCTTTATAATAGTAAGAATTCTATCTTAGTAGGATAATAAGGGTTATTAGTATTTAGTAGCTTTTTAGTTAAGAAAGTTTATAAATACTAAATATAACTATAGTATAGCTAATTAAGAGTTACTTACTATAGTAAAGTTATTTAAATACTAGTAACACTATATTAAAGGCATAAAGATACTAGTAAAGGTTCTTTTAGACTACTATAACCTATAGACTTTTATAAGGTAATAAAAGTTAAATAAAAAGTAAGTATATTAGTATATATTTCTCTACCCTTTTTATTCTATAATTAAATATAGACTAAGAAAAAGTAACCTTATAAATATACTATTAAGAAAGTCTAATTATAAGAGTAAACTTATATTAAATAAGGTACTTTTACTAAAGCTTTAGAAGAAAATAGTAGCTACTAGAGTAATAAAAGAAAAAATACTAATATATTAAAGAAGTTATAGTATAGCACTAGTCTTAGAACCTATAGAGGTAAGAGTAGCCTAGGTAAAAGGCTAGTTAGCTACTATAAATCTAGTAAAAGGTTAGCTAAATAAGTGTGATTTTAAGGAGAAGGTAGTATATATCTAAGATATTAGTATAGTATAAGAGATTTAGGGGGCTATTATATTACTAGATCCTTACTAATCTAGGCTAAATAAACTATTAGTATAACTACTATAGAAGGCATAGGACTAAGGTTTAAATCTATAAAGGTAAGAAAATAAGGTTAACTCCCTAGTAAAAGGGAGGGGAAAAGCTAGTGTATAGTTATATAGTATAAGGGGTTTTCTAATATATAAAGTCTAAGTAATTATTTTATAGGAGCTTATCTTATAATAGGAGCTTCTATAGCTATACTATAATAATCTATTAGTAAGTTACTTTAGGACTAAGTATACTCTTAAGCTATTAAAGTATTACTTTTAGTAGCTAGTAATAAGTAAAGCTATTTTAGACTATATATCTAGTTATAGAGTATACTAGTAAGTAGTAGCTAGGAGGTATTACTTATATAAGACCCTTAAATTACTACTAATACTAAGGTAACTATAGGTAGAAATCTTAATAGATTTTATTATAGGACTACTACCTATATAGCTTAGTAACTAAGAGACTAATATAATCCTAGTAATTATAGACTAATTTACTAAGTACTTTATCTTCCTCCTTATAACTACTATAATTAATATAGCTAAATTAGTAAAGTTATTTTATAAGGAAATTAAGCTCTAATTTAAAGCACTAGAGGGTATTATATTTAATAAAGGGTTAGTATTTATAAGCTAATTTTAGTTAGATATATACTACCTATTATATATAAAGTAAAGGCTTTTAATAGTATTTTACCCCTAAACTAATAGGTAAATAAAGAGAATAAACTAGGTACTTAAGTACTACCTTTAATACTTTATTAAGGAAAACTAATAAATATAGCTAAAGCTACTCTTAATAGCTTAATTTATATATAATAATACTATAAATAAGACTATAGGCTACTCCTTAAACTATACTTTTATAGGCTATTTACCTAAGTTTTACCTAGCTCTTAAGGGTAAGACTAAGGGGGGAGAGGTACTAGAAGCTTATATATATATCTAGAAATTATATAAAGTTAGGGAGAAGATAAAATATAACTAGGTAAGGGCTACTAAAATATAAGTAAAGTACTATAATTAATAGCACTAGTTACTAACCCTAAAAAGAGGGAATTTAGTACTCCTATTAGTAAAGAATATTAGGCTTAAAGAGGTAAAATAAAAGCTAACCCCTAGATTTATTAGGCTATTTTAAATACTTAATACTATAGGTAAATAAGTATACTAACTAGCGCTACCTAATAAATATAGCTAGCTATATAATATATTCTATATTAGCCTATTAGAGCTATAGAATTACTAGGAAAACACTATAGATAAGGAAATACTAATACTAGACCTTAAAGATAAAAATAATAAGTTTAAAGTTAAAGAAGTTAGAAACTATAGAAAGATATATAAAGGTAATAAATACCTAGTAAAATAGAAGGGCTAGCCTAGTAAATATAACTAATAAGTCCTAGTAGAAGATATAGAAAGCACCTAATATATAATCTAGGCCTTTTATTAAAGTAAAATAAGTAGGAAGTATAGTAAAATATAAGTAAGTTATAGGTAATAAGGTATAAAGTTACTATAGAAAAGGCCTAGCCTTATTAGTTACTATTATACTCTAATTAAAATAACCTTAGATTACCTACTAAATTATAAAGGAAAATATCCCTATAAGGAAGGGAGGGATAGGGGAAACCCCTCTATAGTAGCCCCTATATATATTAAAACTATACTATTATAAATAAGATATTTAGCCTTATTCTTATCCCCTATAATTACCTCCTATATTACTAGGAAAAAGTGGTGTTTTACTATGCCCTAGGGTATAACCCCTAGGTTATAAGACTATAAATATAAAGTTATCTTTACCTTCTAGGTAGTAATAAGATTATAATAATTTAGCTATAAAAAGGTTAGTAAATAAGTAGTAAAATAAAATAAAGTACTTACTATCCCTAGGATAAGACCTAGGAATATTATAACTAGAAGTTACTACTAAGATATAATATATTAGTTATATAAAACTAATATAGCTTACCCTAAAATATAAGTAAAAAGCTAGTAAATATATAAGGAAAAGATAGACCTAGTAGCCCTTAGTGGCCTTAGTTAACCTAAATATAATATAGTGCGCTATATTAGTATAGTTAAACCTAAGAATTAGGTTTAAGTAATATTTAGTAAAATAAAAGTAAGTTACTTTTAAAAATATATAGTCCTTAGGATTATCCTTATTTATATTACTAAGAGTATTTATAAGTCCTTAGACCTAATCTAGAATAGCTAAAAGATTAAGGAAATTACCTTTTATTATAGGTATTACCTAGGGTAATATTAGTAATAAGAAACTAAAAGACTTAGGAAAAGTAATATACTTACTAAATTATATATATTACTATGCTTTATATACTAAAGATAGTGCTTTAAGTATTTCCCCTTAATAATAGTAAATATCTTATAGGGAAAATAGTAGTTAATTTATAGGAGTTTAGGCTTAGATAAAGGGCTTTTCTTAAAGTCTATATACCTAGTGTGTAAATAGTATATATAACTATACTCCTTTAAGTAAATAGTCTTAGTATTTATAAAAAAGGTATAATAATTAATAAGGGAAAAGTTATAGTAACTAAAGGTATAAGAATATTTTAAGAAAGGTTTACTATATTTATAGAAAGAAAAAGTATATAATATAATAGGAAACTAGAGATAAATTTATACTTTAGCACTACCTATTATTTATTATTATTTTAATATAGCTATTAATTAGTAAATATTTATATACTAGCTAGTAAAAGCTATTTAAAAGCCTAGCTAAAAGTAAGGGAGTAATTATAAGGCTTACTTATAACACTAGTGCACTAGCATACTACCTAATAGGTGCACTATGTCCTAGGGCTAGGTTTATGTAACACTAGTAAGCCAGTAAGCCACTAGCTATAAGCTAGTAACTTACACGTATAACACACTTAGACCTAGTAAGCTTTAGTTAATATACGAGTGCCCCTATACCTCTTGCCTAGCTATCTCTTGTTCTCACAGCTTTACATATAGTGTAGTAAATGTAGTATTTTAGATTTCCTTGTAGTGTGTAGTGTAGTAAATTATAGTATAGTGTAGTAAATACTACACTACACTATAAATACTATATACAGTGTAAGGGTAAAAATAAAATTAGGGCATATTAATATCCTATAATATTCTTTAAATCTTTCTTTATTAATTTAATATAAGCCTCTTTTTCTATTAGAATTTAGTTATTTAGTTATAAATTTTTAAAGTTTAGGCTTATTTAAACTATTAAGCTAATAATAAGTATAGGGTAGCTAAATATAGTATATTTTAGTCTTTATATATAGCCTTAATTATTTTCTAAATTTCAAGGGTTATTTTACTTTTCTAGGTTTTTTTATTAGATTTATAACTTATTTTTATATACTTTTTTTACTTTAAATCTAAGATTTACCCTAAAGAAATTATCTATTATTATATATAAATAGGATAATAAATATATTAATAATATTTTTATAAAGATAAGTGTTAAATCCTTTAAACCTTTAGGTCTTGTTTAGTTTAATCGTGGCTAAAGGTTAGGGCAAATATAAGGCTCTTAAACAAATACATATAATATAATTAGCTATAACCTTACACTATTATAGTACCCCTATACTATAATACTACTACTACTTTACTTTTCCCCCTTTTTACTTACCTTTTAACCTAGCTAAATTCCTCTTCTTCTTCCCTTTCTTAGCTCCTTAGTTATTATTAATTATTATTATATTTAATATTAAATTAAATCCCTTTACACTAGTATATTATTCCTTAGTAAAACTAATACTAATTAGTAGTTAAAAAACTATAAATAAGTTAGAACTATAAAGAAAAGATAATTTTATACTTATAGCTCCTTACCTCTTAAGCTATTAAACTATTTAAGTAAAAAAGTATAACTTAAAGTATACTAAAGAAAAAGACTAAATCTTTAAACTTTTTAGGCTTCTAAGGGATTAATTCTTTACTTAACTATTAGGCTTATAGGATATTATAGTTAAAGATTTAGTTTTATTATTTATTATAAGAAAACTAACTAAATAACTAAGTCTATTACTATAAGGTATTTATCTTAAACCTAATATTAATATAACCTTAGCTAAAGCTAGCTAACTCTTTTATAACCTCTTTTTCCTATAGTTTTTTTTACTATTATAGTCTTAGTACCTCTATGCTTAGTATATATTATATATAGATAAAGATTTATTTCTACGTTTATGCTATTTTTATAACCTATTTTTCCTTTATAAATTATTTTTCTTTTCTTTCTTATTTTTATTATTTATCCTAGAATTCTATTTATCTTATTACTTTTTAACCCTATTTTTCCTATTTATTCTATTATTTATTTTATCCTATTTTTCCTATTTATTATGCTTATTCTATTTATTCTATTTATTCTATATTATATTTTTCCTATTTTTCCTCAATTTCTTTCTTTTTTATTTTTCCTTATATAAGGAAGAGAGACTATGCTATAGTTATACTCCCCTTTAGATCTTTTATCTAAAGTGTTACGTAGTAGAATAAGCTTAGTCATAAGTAACACTTATAGGGCTAGATTTAGCCCTCTAGTTAGAAGAATTAACTTACTTCTAATATTATATATTATACCTAATAGTAGCTTTTACTAGTAAAATTAGTATAACTTATAACCTATTAAATCTATTAGCCTTTCTAATAGATTTAACCTTATATTATATAAAGCTAGCATATAATAAGTAGTAGTAATTAGAAATTCTTTTATTATATACCTCTAGTAACCTAGATATAAAAACCCTATATTTAAAACTAACTATTTATAATATTAATTTAGTGTCCTAGTTACTAAAAATAAACTACGCTTTATTTATTAACTTTAGGCTTTTAATAGTATAAACCTATATTCTAAATATTAAAAATAAAACCTTATTAGAATTAATAAATAAGAAAATTAAAATAAGCTTATAAGATATAAATTTAATAATAGAATTCTTAAAAAGTAAGAATAGCTAAGGTATTAAGAATTACTTATTTACTAAAACTTAGTAAATTTATAAGCTATATATCTTACTTAGAATTAAGTTAAAGTCTATATTTATAAAGCTAAATCTAAAGAATTTCTTAATAAATCTACTAGATTAAAGAGTAATAAGGCCTTAAAATAGTAAATAAAAGGTATTACTAGCCTTATAAATAGTATTATAATTACTAAGACTAAGGAAAGTATAAAGAAAGATAAAAATAATAAAGAAAAAGGGATTAATTAATAAAGTTAAATTTAAAAAACTTATAACTAAAACCCTTAGGAAATTTACTAAAATTAAAAAAACTTTATTGTAAGCTTATTAAATATAATACTATAAGGTTATTATAAGAAATATTAGAATAATAATAAGCTATATAGTAAGTTATTTGTTGGTTTCCCCACTAAGGAACGATGCACTAGTGCAAAGGGTCTAATTTAACTCTAAAGGTAATAATAATTAATAATAACTAAGGAGCTAAGAAAGGGGAGAAGGAGAGAAATCTAGCTAGGTTAGAAGGTAGGCAAAAAAGGGGAAAAGTAGGGTAGTAGTAGCGTTATAGTGTAGGGGCACTGTAATAGTATAGGGTTATAGCTAATCACGTTGCGTGTATTTATTTAAAGGCCTTATATTTACCCTAACCTTTAGCTATAATTAAACTAAATAAGACCTAAAGGTCTAAAGGATTTAATACTAGTAGTCTCTCTTTTTCCTTTATAGCTAAAGAGCTTAAAAACGCAATAAAAATCAGAATAAAGGAAAGTATATATAAGTGAATCCCTTAATAGGAATCCGCTAGTCTAATTAGCTTACCTAGCCTTAGTTATTCTAGTTAATCCGGTTATATTAACCTAGTCTAGTTATTTTATTCCTTTAGGCCTCTATACCTAATATTATAGGTCTCTTAACCTAACCTTCTATATAAATTATTAATTCGTTTAAATTAATTAAGGTTAAAAGAGATAAATTTAGTAATGCCTTTATTATTATATTAGCCGGATTATTGCTGCTATTAATCTATCTAACCTTATAGATCTTATGCCTCTTATATAATTAATAGAGGGCTATAATGTTAATTATTAGGCGCTTCTTCTTTATTATACCTAGCTTTATAAGATATTTATATAGTAAAAAAGAGTTAGTATATAGGATTATTAGGATCTAAGGCATCTTTAATTAGTTAGTAATCTATTTAAGGGTTATAGATATTATATATATAATATCCGCGCCTTAAACCATACTATATAGCTTGCTTATAAGCACACTATAGGTAACTTACTTGCTTTTTATTAAGCTATATATAATAATATTACCTCTTATAATAAAGGTATTATTATCTTATATTACTTTATTACTAATTATAGTTATATATCTAATCTATAAGCTAAGGTCCGCGTTATTAGCTAGTAATCTATCTATAAATATAAAGAGCTTTGCCTCTTTAAGGGTTAAGGGGATATACTATAGCCCTTGCTATTAGTTATTAATCTACTACTTAAGGCGCTTATTAAGGTATTTAATATTATTAATAAAGGGTTCTTAGTGTTATATAGTAATAGAAAGGTTATAAGATACCTCTAGTTAGCATATAGTTATAATATAACTTTCCTAGGCTTACTATTCTATATATTCTTGCTTTACTACTAGTAATTAAGGATTAACTTCCTTAATCTTCTAACTTTAGCCCTTTTAGGTTAGAGTTAATAAGTTATTAGCATTTTATATTAAGATATAGCTATTAAAAATAAGGGGATTCCTAGTTATTAATCGCTGTTTTTCTTTTACTATAAAATTAGCTTTCTAGAGCTCTTTTTCTTCTTTTCTAAAGAAATTATTATTACTAAGTCCTAAAGTATTATCTATTTATATCCTTATAATACTAAAGAGGTTCTTATTACTTAGAGCTATAATAAGTAGGTAAGGGTTATAAGTTAAGGTTATTATGTTAAGATTATCTCTATAATAATAAAAGTAGGTTACCTATTAGTAGGTTCTTACCTTTATAATTCTATAAAGAGGCTTAATTACTAGCATTACTATACCTTTAGGAAAGAGGTAAGTAATCTATTTTAGTAGTCTTATAATAATAAGTCTATTTAGCTTTATTTATAATTAAATATAAGCTTATATAATATTCTAGATCTAAATATAGATACCTTTTCCCCTTAATAATAGAGTAAGGGCTATAATTAGCTATTAGCTTACTTACTATATTATTAGTTATTAAGTTAATATAGCCTCTTTTCCTTTATTATTTTACCTTACTAAGGCTATAATTTTTAGCTTTATTAGCCTTAGTATTTAATACTATATCTTTATTAATATAGAATTAGACTATAAGGGCTTTCCTTAGCCTTCCTTACTTTCTCTTTACTAAAGCCTTTTCTTTCTTTTCTCCTATTACCTTTACTTATACTACCTTCTCTAATACTAGGTTTACTAGTAGCTTATCTTCCCTAGCTATCTTTACCTCCTTATAGGCCTTTTCTTTTTTTTTACTAGTAGTACTAGGGTTATTATATTTCCTAATACCCTAAGGTATTACTTCCTTACCCTTTATTCTAGCTTTATAATATAGCCTAATTACTATAGAGTAAAACTTTACTAGGCTATAGGGTATTCCTATAGTATAGGTCTCCCTATTAGTAATAAGTAGCTTATAAGGGCTATATTACCCTCCCTTTTCTCTTTATATATATATATTAGCTTATAGTAGTAGCTAATATATTAGTAATATATCTAGGCTATTCTAGGTACTAAGGGTATCCTAGACTTACCTCTTAGCTAAGTAATAGTATACTTTATTAGTAGCCTTCTAAATTACTTTAGCCTATTAAATAATAAAGATACTTAGTAGTAACTTATCTATTATCTATAGGTAAGCTCTAAAGACTAGTAGGGTTAGCACTAGGCTATCTAGTCCTACTAAGTTATTAATAGCTTTAATAGCTATCTAAAGCTATTATTTAGGTATAAGTCTACTACTAATTAAGTCTATAATAATATTATAAGCCTAGTATAAGGGTCTATAATATCTCTTTACCTTTCTAATGCTATTATAGGCTTTAATAGGTACCTTATTAGTTTTAATTAATATTAGATAGGTATAGTGCCTAAATTTAGTAAAAGTAAAGTTCTTACTAGTATTATAGATAATCTAATCTAGAGGGCTAAGATATATATTAATCTAGTACTCCCTAATAGTGTCCTAGATATTATAGGCCTTTTACTTATTAGGATTAAGAAATTAGGCTACTTAGAAGGAGGTTACTAAATTAATAATATAAAGGACTAGTTAGGAGTTAATTTATATAATATTAATAATAATTTTATAGTTAAATTTATAGTTATTCTTAATTATAAATTTAAATTAACTAGGGGCCTTTCTATTTATTTAGTAATAGTAGTAAACCTTAGTTAACCTCTTAATTACTTAGCGCTCAACATTATAACTAGCTTATTAGAGAATCTTTATAAGCTATTAAACTAAGGGATACCTAAATCTCTAGTGTAATTAATAGATATCCCCTTCTAATAGGTAAAAAGTAACTATTTCTTTTACCTCTAGTAGCTACTATAAATAACCCTATTACTATATAATTAGTATAGTTTTATTACCTTAAATTAATATATTAGTAAGGTTATTAATCTTAATATTTATCCTATCTATATTAGTAATAGAGAAAAGAAAGGGTATAGTAGTACTAATAATATAGAAATCTAGCTTACTAAGCTCTATAAGTACGCTAATAATACCTTATATTATTACCTCCCTAGCGCTAAATTTAATAACTTACTAGGGGTAAGGTTTAATCTTTAGTAAGGGTATTAGTTTTATTAAAGCCTTAACCTATATAATACCTATACTTAATTTACCTATAGTACCTATATTAGGTATAATCCCTCTAAAGACCTCTTTAGAATAGCATTCTTTAGAGATATATAATATAGGCCCTTTATTAGAGTCTTAAGGTTTATATAGTTCTTACTTAAGGAAAGTATATTAGAATACTTAATTATTAAGGGTAGTAAGGATATCTATATTAATAAGGGTATTATTAACCTCTAGCCCTAAGTAGAAGAATTATATAATACTTAATTATACCCCTAATAATAGGTTATTATTAGTATTATTATTATTATTATCTTAGGCTTATATATAGGCCTTAAGGTTACTCTCCTATTCTTAATTATTTACCTTATCTATATTATTACTAGCCCTCCCCTTATAAGAGGTAAGAAATACCTAGAACTTTCTATCTAAGGGGGGTATATAATAGGTCTTACTAGCTTATTATTTATTCTTTTCCTTCTAATACTTTATATTAGTATAGTTAGTTAACTAGTAGCTATTATTATTATAGATAAAGTATTATTTAGGGCTTTACTATATTATTTTATAATAGCTTCCTTTACTATAGCTTTATTAGCTATACTAATAATCTATAAATATTACCTTAGATAGGTTCTTTTTCTAGCACTAGTAGTACTAAGTACTCTTTTAGTTTAATTTTTTAATAGTAATTAACTTATAAAGGTCTTCTATAAGGTTCTTAAAGCCTAGGGTATATATATACTTTACTACCTAGTATTTAGGTATACTAGCTACTATATTTAGTATTTACTTATAGAGCTTTATATTTACTATATTAAAGAGGTATAACCCTTTATAGATTTTCTTTAGGGTAGTTAATATAATCTTAAGGCACTTAAGCTTAGTCTTATTAGGGTTCTTAGTAATAATATTAATAAGGGTTATATTACTTTATTTATATTAATAGAATTATTAATTACTTTCTATCTTAAAGTATTAATAGATCTTAGTAATTATCTCTTTATATAAAAAGTTCTTACCTAAAAGGTAATTAAGGTAGTATTACTTAGTATTTCCTATTAGTAAAATAGGAAATACCTTTTAGAAGTAGGATTAGGGAAGGTTAATATAGTTATATTTACTCTAAAAAAGGGTAATCTTTAGTATAAGGAAGTTATATAGCTTTTTACTATATTAGTTACTATTCTTATATATCTTTATAAGCTTAGAGATTTTCTTTATAGTTTACTTATTAAAAAGAGTATATATTATTAGTAAAGTAAGTTCTTAGGAATAAGGGTATTATTTAGGTTATAAGTCCTAATATTAAGGGGAATACTATATTTACTCTTATAAAGGGTAGAAGGTTAATTAGGGGTATATATAATAATATTCTATTATTATAAATTAAGGGGGTTAATTCTATTAAGCTTATTAAGTCTAAACCTATAGTTTAGGGGGTTTAGAAGATTATAATCTCTTTTTTAGCTATATTATTCTTATTTTTTCTTAAAGAACTTAGTCTAAAGAGTTTATAATTAGAATTCCTATTTCCCTAGGAATATATACTCTATTCTCTTATAGGATATTATATAGTTCTTATATAATATCTTTATTAGCTTTTTTAAAGGTATTTTTAGTCTAATCTTTAAAGTCTTCTTTAAAGTTCTTCTAGAGGTTTTTTTCTTCCTAGCCTTAGTGCTATATAGTTATAATAAACCTTATAATCTAGTTATTAAGTTTATACTATATAGTAATATCTAGATCTAGTTATACTAGCTTTTCCTATTCCCTTATAAGGGTAAAATAGTATATTTAAAGCTACTTAGGTAACTCTTCCTTTAAGGGTCTTATAGGGAATACCTCTTAGGGTACTTTAGGTATCTTACCTTTAGAGAAATATTACTATTAAGCTAGTGTTATTAATAGGCTGCCTTCTAATCCTATTCTTTTAGTAAAAATAATTCTATCTTTACTTTATAATAAAGATATTAGGCTTTACTAGCCCTAAGGAGTTAAGGCCTAATAATACCTTAGTATATACTATCTAGGGAAAATAAAATAGTAATTAAAATAGGGTAAAAAGTAATACTCTTTACTATTAACTCTATTAATATAATAAAGCTAGGTAGCCTAATAGAAAGGGCTAAATAAGGGTATAATTAATAGGGTAATTTAAAGGGAGTAAGTGCCTATAGGAAAGAAGTAGAAATAGGAAAAATAGAATAAAGAATATAGGATAAATATAGTAAATATAATAAGCATAATAAATAGGATAATAGGGTAATAAGTAATAGAATAAATATAATAAGAGAAATTATAGGATAAATAATAAAAATAAGAGAGAAAGGAAAAATAGGTTATAAAGATAATATAGACCTAGAAGTAAAGATAGTGTAAATATAGAAATAAGTCTTTATCTATATATAATATATATAAAGTATAGAGATATAAAGACTATTATAGTAAAAGATACTATAGGAAAAAGAGATTATAAAAGGGTTAGCTAGCTTTAGCTAAGGTTATATTAATATTAGGTTTAAGATAAATACTTTATAGTAATAGACTTAGTTATTTAGTTAGTTTTCTTATAATAGATAATAGAACTAAATCTTTAACTATAATATCCTATAGGCCTAATAGTTAAGTAAAGATTTAATCCCTTAGAAGCCTAAAAAGTCTAAAGATTTAGTCTTTTCCTTTAGTATACTCTTAGTTATACTTTCCTACCTAAATAATCTAGAGATTAAGGGATAGGGAGCTATAAGCATAGAAATATCTTTTCTTTATAGTCTTAACTTATCTATAGTTTTTTAATTACTAATTAGTATTAGTTTCCTTACTAAGGAATAATATACTAGTATAAAGGGTTTAATTTAACTCTAAAGGTAATAATAATTAATAATAACTAAGGAGCTAAGAAAGGGGAGAAGAAGAGAAATCTAGCTAGGTTAGAAGGTAAGTAAAAAAGGGGAAAAGTAAGGTAGTAGTAGCATTATAGTGTAAGGGCACTGTAACAGTATAGGGTTATAGCTAATTACATTACGTGCATCCGTTTAAAGGCCCTATATCTGCCCTAACCTTTAGCCACGATTAAACCGAACAAGACCCGAAGGTCCTAAGGATTTAACAGTTATAATAAATAAAGTAATAACTAAAATAAACTAGCTAGTATTTAAATTAGTAATTAAACTTAAAAACTTATAAAGTACTAGTATTTTAGTAAGTTTAATATTATTAGTATAAAATACTATATAAAGAATAGTATATTTACTAAGTAACTAAGGTTAATATAATAGCTACTTAAATACTTACATAAAACTAGTAATATAACTAATATTACTATAGTACTAGTAAGGATTTATATAGTAATAGCTTAATCCTTATTAAGTATAGTATTAAGTATTATATTACTTAGACTAAGAATAGTATACTAATCCTAGTTACTAAGGAAGGATAGATCTAGCACTAGATTATAATTAGTATAGTTAGTAAGTAAAAGTAGTAAAATAAAATATAGATTTAATGTAGAAAATTATAAATATTAAATACTTTAAGCCTTATAATAAACTAGAAAAAGCTAGTAATAATCTTATTATATATAATAAAAAGTAAACTATTTTTTATAATCTTAAATTATAAGTCTAAGTAGTTAAGAACTACTTATATTATATTAATTCTAGCTAATAAAATATTATTTAAAAAAAGATTTAGATATTATTTTAAGAATATATAATAGTATAGTATAAATAATATCTTTATATAGGTAAATAAACTACTATATTTAATAATATATTAATAGTATTTACTACTATATAAAAGGAATTTAGGATTTAAGTATAGGATATAATAGTATAGCTTAATAAAGTAAAAT
>JFGX01000200.1:0-50304 GCA_000729855.1 Epichloe aotearoae | reverse complement strand
TTATTTAAATCTTCTTATTTACTAGTTCTAATAAGTTTCTATTTTTAATATCTAAAATCTAGGTTTATGCTATTAAATATCTAAAATTAATAAATAAGGTATAGTTTGTTTTTAGTAACTAGAAAAGCAAATTTATATTATAAATAGTTAGTTTTAGATATAGGGTTTCTATATCTAGGTTACTAGAGGTATATAATAAAAGAATCTCTAATTACTACCACTTATTATATACTAGCTTTATATAATATAAGGTTAAATCTATTAGAGGGGCTAATAGATTTAACTAGTTATAAGTTATACTAATTTTACTTATAAAAGCTACTATTAGGTATAATATGTGATATTAGAAGTAAGTTAATTCTTCTAACTAGAGTGCCAAATCCGGCCCTATAAACGTCCCTCGTGACTGAGCTCATTCTGCCACGTAACAAAAACTCTATATATAGTTAGTATATAGTTAGTATATAGTTAGCATAAACCTAGTATATACTAACTATATACTAACTATATACTAACTATATATAAGGTATTATCTTTCTAATTACTTTATAGTTTACTCCTTCTTCTAAGCTAAATACCTATAATAAATTACTAAAAGTATAATTATATATAGAATATATATATCCTATATTTATGCTAATTATATTATCTTTATTATAGACTACTCTTTTAAGTAATATAGTTATAATAATCCCTTACTTCCTTATTATATATATATTATATATACTACCCTATAAGTATATTAGTATATACTTAGTATATATACTATATTATATCTTATTAAATTACTTAGTAGTTTACTACTTCTTCTAAGCTAAATACTTATAATAAATTACTAAAAGTTTAATTATATATAATATATATATATTCTATATTTATACTAATTATATTATCTTTATTATAGACTACTCTTTTATTATTAGTATATAAAAATTTTTAGTAGTGTAATTACTATAATTCCCTTACTTTACTATTATATATATATTATATATACTATGTTATAAGTGCTTTTACATAATATACTATAGGAATTAGCATATGCCCTGCATATATAGGGCATATATAGTAGTTTTTCACCGCCTGCCTAATACGGGTTACAAGGCTCCACCCTGGATACAAGATCAACTTTATTGGAGCCGAGATTTACTGTAACCCCCAGAACACGTTGGCTGTTTGTGTTTGGTTCCATTGACCTTCTTTCTGGCACCGACGCATTCGGCCACCACGCTTCGTATTCGACCAGGCGTTTGCGTGTCGCGGCTGTATCTTTAACTAGATGCTTTAGCTCAAGTCAAAGAGCTTCAATAGTATTATAATTCTGTCATAAAAATAACATTAGATTTAGACAAATTAGTATTTCTTCATTTATTTAAATTATCTATAGCTTTATAATATAAAATATAAAGATTTAGCTAAACGTAAATTCTTTTGAAATATAGCTTTTTGTTTACTGGTAATTCTTTCATAGAAGGCTTGATACCCCAGAACAGATCATCGTTCGCCCCCAAGCGGCAACGTTCGAGCCGTTTGGTTTCCAATCTTGCACGAAAAACGTCGTGTCGCGGTCGGAAAGCCAGCCACACCGATTGTCTTTGTGTTGCGCCGTCGGGTTGCCGAGCTTGAACTGGTCAAGCACATCGAGAAACATCGAGAAACATCGAGAAACATCGAGAAACATCGAGAAACCACGACATCATCCCGGACCTTGCCTCTCTCCGACTTCAACGACGCTGCAACTCGGTCTGGTCCTTGCTGCTGCCCTCCCGAGACGCTTTGCAAAAAAAAGGCCGGCGACGAGTCGTCTCAAACACGCACTGCCGCCGCGTCATCTGTATGTAAAGCACAGTCTTTCCCCCGATTTCTCCCCCCGCATCTGTACCGCATCTGTACCGCATCTGCTCCAAACCACCCAACAACCTTCGTCTCACCATGGCCGACGTGCGAAATTCCGGCGACGATGATGCCCTGCCGCCTCCCCCACAGCACTACCGTGAGCGATCTAGCAGCTTGAACGTGGACGAAGGAAAGCTACTCCAATCGGAAACTGACGCTGCGGGAGCCGACATCAGCTCAGATGGCAAGCCGAGCGGCGAGGGACACGACAACGGGTCGTCGGAGCCAGGTCCGTCTACTGCTGCTCCTCTGACGAACGAACCAGTCAAGTCGACAGTCGACCCAATAACTGCGAAGCACGTTGGCGACGTCTTGTCTTCAGAGGTACGCGTCACTGTCTCCCATGCGCTGCGTGGCTCATCATCCATCGCACATGTGCTGACCCTCGAATAGGTCGGGATTCCTACCCTGTTGAACCGCCTGAAACAGAGCGTAGCGTCTGCCAAAGAATTCGCCTTGTTTCTGAAAAAGCGATCCGTACTCGAGGATGACCACGCGCAAAGTCTTCGAAAACTATGTCGGCTGACGCAAGACAACGCGCGCCGCCCTGAACATCGACAGGGCACTTTTGCCCGATCCTACGACGAAATGGTCTTTATCCACGACCGAATGGCGGAGAATGGCTCGCAATTTGCTGCTTCACTGCATCAAATGCATGAGGACTTACTCGAGCTCGTTGCAAATGGAGAGCGCGGACGCAAGATGTGGAAGGCAAACGGCTTGTCTGCCGAGCAAAAAGTGGCAGATTTGGAGCAGGTCATGCGCAAGAGCAAGACCAAGTATGATTCCCTAGCTGAAGAGTACGATCGTGCAAGGACTGGCGAAGCGAAACAAGGCGGCAAAGTGCTTGGCGCATTCAAGGCCCATAAATCCGCCGCTCAGCAGGAGGAGGATTTGCTTCGGAAAGTCCAAGCAGCCGATCAGACATATCAAAGCCATGTGCAGACCTTGCAGAACGAAAAGGCCCATTTGGAAAAGACTGCACGACCAGAGGCCGTCAAGGCTCTCCACGAGCTCATTACCGAGACGGATTCGGCCGTCACACTGCAGATGCAGAAGTTTGGTATGCCCTCATGTCCACTCTGTCGTTGCTGTGCTCTTCTCGTTCAGTACTGACAATACGATGTAGCCGCTTTCAACGAAAAGTTGTTGCTCGGCAATGGCTTGATAGTCAGCCCATTCAAGAACCAAGGTCCCGAAAGCGCTGGTCAACCACGAAGCTTGCGCCAAGCCGTTGCTGCGATTGACAACCAGAAGGATATGGATGATTTTGTTGCCAGTCAGCACAGCAAGATTCAACCCTACTCGGAAGTGAAATACGAGCGCAACCCTGTACGTCTTTTTGATTTTTTTCTTCTTTTTTCCTACACGAAACTCTCTCTCTCAACCGAACGCAGCAAAGTGTTTGACCTGTTCCGTTCCTGTTAGATACTGAATCCTCCATCATCTCTCGCCGCTACTCAACCCCCCCCCTCGTCCAGCATACATGTGCCACAGATGGCTGGTCAAACTTCTGGTCCTATGGACGGGCTACCTAGCCAATCTTTTTCCATGGGATCCAGAAGCAGCACGGGTAATTTTGGTGCCACGGGGATTCCTGTTCCATCACAAGGGCCTCCTTCAGGACAGTCCCAGGGAAGCAACCTACCGGATCCAAACCGACAGTACGGCCAGAACCACGGACGCAGCTTCAGCCATGGCAACACGCTGAGCCAGCAGGCTCCCCAGCAACAGCAGCAGTTCCCGAGCAGGAACTCCGCCCAGCCGGCTCCTCGATACGGAAACACGATGAGCCCATATGGGCCACCTCAGTTGGGAGTACTTCCGTTCCAAGGAGGTCCTCAGCCCTCGCCACGGTCCTCGGCACCCCCGCCAGGTTCAGGTTCCCAATTCCCCAACGACAGGGATCCTCGTAGCAGCGGCCCAGCCAGCGGCCCAGCCAGCGGCCCCGGCTACAATCCTGCGCCGCCTCCAGCATATGCTGCAGCGCCGAAGATCAATGCGTCAGCACCGTCTCAGCCAGTCTTTGGTGTCTCACTGAACCGTCTGTATGAGAGAGACGGGCTGGCAGTGCCAATGGTAGTCTATCAGTGTATTCAGGCCGTCGATCTTTTCGGTTTAGGTGTCGAGGGCATTTATCGACAATCTGGGTCGCTAAACCACATAAACAAGCTCAAGGGCATGTTTGACGCCGGTACGTCCCGCCCACCATGTTCGACAGCCATGCAAATTCTTCTGTGGTAGAGAAAACTGACACAGTCATACCCATATGCAGAGTCGTCCAACCCCGCCCTCGACTTCAGAAACCCAGAGAACTTCTACCATGATGTCAACAGCGTAACGGGCCTCCTGAAGCAATTCTTCCGAGACCTTCCCGATCCTCTCTTCACGCTGGAGCACCATGATGCGTTCGTCAACGCAGCCAGTAGGCAAAACCCCCTCAATACCCACCCACCGTCCCTCCTCCACCTGACACTTGATTTACTAAACCTCTCTTCTTCGTAAAACAGAACACGACGACGACATTGTCCGCCGCGACTCCCTGCACTCCATCATCAATTCCCTCCCCGACCCCAACTACGCCACCCTCCGTGCCATGACGCTCCATCTCTATCGCGTCATGGACAATTCCCACGTCAACAGGATGAACTCGCATAACCTGGCCGTCATATTCGGACCTACTCTCATGGGATCCGATCCTAGTACGGCCATTGCCGATGCCGGCTGGCAAATTAAGGTGATTGATACAATTTTGCAGAATACATATCAGATTTTCGATGAGGATTGAAAATGGAGAGTGGGAGTGGGAGTGGGAGTGGGAGTGGGAGTGGGAGTGGAAGTGGAAGTGGAAGTGGAAGTGGACGTGGAAATCGGGATCGAAAACAGGTAGACGAGTGTTGAGACGTAAGAGAACGCAAATGGCCCCGAAGGCCCGGTCATCATGGCGAATTGACGACCGAGTTTTGTGGTTTTGGTTCTGGTGGTGTCCCCCCCCCCCTATCTTCTTCTCCTTTCCTAGTTGACTGTTCGTGACACCCGGATAGTCCATTGCATTGGCGTATGTCCGTCTTAAGTCATTATGCAGTCTTGCGTTCTTCATGTCACGGTCACTTGTTCTCTTTTATATTTTCATTCCTGCCCCAGCGTCCTACTGTGAATACACGAGAATCAAACATTGCAAAGCAAGAACTGGAAGAATCTGCATCTGTATTCTCGAACAGGAAGCTAGCAGCATGTGCGAATTGAAATGAAGAGCAACGAATATGGCGACATTGTTGAAGAGCTACAAATGATGCCAAGACTTTCTATTCCAGGGAATACGAATACGCCTCAACCCCCCCGCTAAACAACCGTTGACGAACCGCAATTCCCTCATGTATCCAAGCAAGTTTCTCGTCCTTTACTCGGACATTGAAATGCCAACAAACAAACGCCTTGCCGATGCGCCAGCCACCGTTACTCATCTCCTAGAATAGAAGGAGCCTGGGAGAGGTGTCGAAAGAGGCAAACGGTGGGAAAACAAACAAGCCAGCCAGCCCCATGCAGCAGCTCATCCCATGCAGATTCAAGGAAAAGGCATGCATACTCCCCGTAGACGAAAAGAAATTTGAAAAAGAAATTTGAAAAAGATGCTTCAAATCGAGTATCCTTGTAAAATTCTCTCCCAATCTCCGCTTCCCACCTCCCACTGACACAAGAAAAAAAAGTAAATAAAAAGGGGGGGGGGGGGGCAATGAAAGGAGAGAAATCATTCTCCAACAGAATAGTGCAATGTGCTTGTTGCTCGTAACATAGGTATTATTCCCGAATCTCCCAATCTCGTTCTAGTGTATCATGACATTCATACAGGGTCAGTGCTTCCGCAAACTGAAGAAAACAAGGCAAGAAAAGACTTTGTGGTGGCGCGACGAAATCACCTATTGTATTTTGGTCGCCTCGAACAGCCCCAGGCTGAGACTTGTGTCGTTTTCGCCGACATTGGGAGTCGGCTCGCTGAGAATTTCCCAACGTCGAATCACAAAGGGACTGAGGCGCTCGTTGGATGTTGGCCCGATGCCATACATGGCACCCATACCCCTGGCTGCAGCAGTGTATGGCAGGCAAGATTTGTCGCGATGTGCGAGCTTGAGGTTCTCGGCAGACGTGGGGCGCGGGGTGCTGAACAAGTAATACATGCGTGGATCAGACGTAGTGCTCGTGTTTGCGGTAGAGCCGGGGAGGAAAAGAATAGATTTGGCGCATTGCGTGCGCAGATCATCTGGCAACGCGTCAACCAGAAGGATCGCAATGTCAAAAATCTGCTGGCACAACGACCCTGCTGTGCCTTCTGGCGGTAGAGCCTCCATCTCGAGCAAAATTCCGCACAGGACAATAATGATGCGAGCCTTTGCTTCATGATTGACCGTTTGAGAAGGCTTCATCGCGGCCGAGAGCCCTGGGGTCGCCGCATTGTTGGGTGTTTCGTGCATGCTGTACAACGTGATGAATCTCAAAAAAACAGGCAGCCAGTGCTCAAGGACTTCTTTCTTGGCCAGAGACTGCGCTTCATCCTGTGATGCGATGATCTCCCACAGGTCTGACAACTTATCAACCAGATTGTTGGTGAGTGACGACGGCCTGGACGGCGGCGACTGTCCCGAGTTGATGGCTTCAATCACGCCGAGGAGATTTTCGGCAAGGTGAATCCGATTGCTGTCTGTGGTGTCGTTGGCGATTGTTTCGGACTTGCTGTTTGGCATCAAATCCAGGAACCTGGTGTGTGCCTCCCGGTTGAACCCCTGCGTGATGTCCTCACTTAGACACGGCAGCATGCTTGTCCACATTATGTTCTGTGATTGGATAGCATTGTCCATCGACTTTGCGAAGGCCTCGAACCGTCGTGGTCCGTCTTCATCGCCCGTGTTTGTGCCGGGCTGGTTGGTTGAAAGATCCAGGTTGAGCTTTAGTTGGCAGAATGGCATCGTCAAATCATTTGCAAGACGCAGTATCCGGTCGAAAGATGGGTGTCGGTCTGGACTATCCTCGGGCAACAAAAGTCGAGTGACAATCTTTTGGGCCAATACTGTTGCCGCAGGCGGCAGTGTGCTCACGTTCAGTACCTCGGCCACCATTGCTGAATCTGCTACAACCAGCAGTCGCATTGTTTCTATAAGAGAATCCTGACACTCTGTATTGTCCAAAGGCAGCGGAGAGCTTCCACCATCATCTGCTTGAAGGGCTGAGTACTCGATAAGCGCATTCCGTATTAACTGCACCAAAGCTTTAGCATCATCAAACTTGGCACTGTGTTGTTGGATTCGAAAGCGATAAGCCTCTTCTGCCTTCAGTGTCGGAGTTGTTGGCACTTTCATCGTAACCAACTGGAGGAGCTCTTGTAGGTAGGTAGCCGACTTTGGCACTGTTGTTTCGGTTGTGCTTTCGGCCATCACAGAGCCTGCGTTTGCCGTGTGAAAGATGGTCGATATTGATAGGCACCCCAAGCTAACAAGAAGTGGCAAGAGCTCTAGCAGAGGCGGTCGTTTCTTCAAGGTCCTGATATGACTGATCCAGTCCGCCATGAGTTTGTCGAAATGAGGTGCATCCAACACGCGCAATCTTGAGAGCAGTGATGCGAATACTCGGCGATTGTCATCCAATTTGATCCACCCGGCTTCCAACTTCGGGGCAATGTAACGGAAGAGACGGTTCATGGTAGGGTGATCAATGACATTTCCGCTTGCTAGAAGCTTGTCAATTTGCTCCGAGACCTCTCCTTCGGCGGTTTGAGCTTGCACTGCCATGCTGTCGGAAACTGGTGAACAAGCATCAATGGCGTTGGACCGGTCGCTCTGGGCCAATTCGAGCGACAATTGCTTGGCGAGATCGTCTCTGCCGGGCAGCCTCTGGGCAAGGGCCGAAAGCGCCGCAAGTAACGGCCGTACGGTCATGCCTTGTTCGCGGCTGACTGCCTTGAGCCGTTCAACAAAAACATCGAACAATGCTTCTGCAGATCCCATGGCCATGAAGACATCCAGATTGGCATTGATGGTGTCGACGCAGGCTGCAAGCACATCTGCATCGGGGCCAGAAGCACAGCTTCTCAAAATGCCTGCAAGGTTGGTAAAGTCTCCGATGGTTTCCATCGTGTTGCGAATCGAGGTGAAGAATTCCACGGTCATGACGAAGTTGGAGTTGCGAGGAAGGCGTGTTGTGACGGCTTCGCATAGGTGGGCACCGATGGCGCTTTGGACTGCTCTGCTGCTGTTGGTCACCCTCCGCAGCAGTTTGTTTCGTGATATGGGTTTGCGCGAGGCATCGAAATTTCCGAGGTAGGCAGCCAAGCCAAGAGAATTATCCACACATTCGAGCGCGTTCCCGGTGTCGGTTCCTTCGTCAATCACGGAATAGTTGCCAGCGCGTCGAAGAAGGTTGCCTCTCTGGGAGGTCTGCTCGTGTGGCAAACAATGAACGGGTAGTTCAACCAGTAGACGAGATGCGCAAGGGCCATCGACTGGGTCAATGTCGTCCGCGTTGTGAAGGCCACCACGACCGATAAGCCACTGCATGTACCGAGGAACAGAGAAGTGTCCAGACCGTACCAACTCGGAGACGAGTCGAATCATGAAGGTTTTCCTGACTTGGTCGCCCGGGGCGATATCTCCAAGGACGTCAAGAATGGCAGAGGTGGCATTTACTCGGAAGACACTCCAAGCTTTGATCAGTCCAGCGGCAACATATATCTTTGCTAAGCCAGGCCTGTGGAGCGAAACGGCCCATTCCACAACCCCCTTGATCATGCCGATTTTGTCCTCTGCAGATGCCCAGCACTTGGAAGCCAGGTCGCGGGCACATTTCCCCTGCAATGTTGCATCAAGAAGTTGCACCAATTGCTGGCGGCCACCTGTTGGGGTGGTCGTGCTCGCCACTGACAGCTTCGCATTTCGGAGTTTGACGTTGCTGTACGCCTCTTGGGTCGCGGTATCGTCGTCGGGAATATTTAGTCTCAGCGTTTCGCTGAAGCGTTGCCAAGCCGGTGGACAAACGAAGCTCTCGGGATTGTCTTTGACGAGCGAATGAACCAATGTAGACAATTGGGCGGCCAGTTGAAAGAGAATATCTCCATCGGGGTCCTTCTCAATCTGCCAACTGAAATTAGTAGCTTTCTTTACAGTGGTTGCAAATAGACGTATGGGGCTGGATTTCTCGTACAGTATGCAGGTGGTTGAGTATTGAATAGACCAGCCGTCTGCCGCATCTCCGTAGCTGTAGTAAATGAGCCCAATGTATTTGGGCAATTAAAATCCACATGGGAATCCTCGACTGGGGGCTATTTTCCAAGCCAGTGATGATCCATTCAAGATAGTGATCGCGGTCTAACAGCTGTTCGGAGTAGAGACATGTCGCAAGCCGGATGCTATGGAAAAAGATGGCTCATTAGCATGAATGTGCAGTGCAGCGTTGTCATCTGTGAGGAGGAACACGTACGCGTATGTCACCTTGGGTTTCCAATCAGGCTCTCCAAAAGCAGACACTACAGCTTCAAGAAACTGTTCTACAAAGACAGTCCAGTCTCGAATCCATTTGAGCTCGCCTCCAAGAACGAAGGCTCCACTGGCTCCTTTTCTCTTGAAGGCTCTAATTTCATTGGCACCAACACATTTGGCCAGCCACACTGCACGCTCCGTGGGAACATCCTTGTTTAGACATTGGTCAAGTAGAGTTCGCCCGCGGATGCCGTGAGGAATCGTTCGACTCAAACGTCGTAAAGATATGGCCGAGTTGGCCAGATCCTTGAGCCAAATCTCTCGTTTTGTGTCGGTAAGAGTGACTCGGGGAGGTGGTTTGAAGGTTGAGGGTGCGGTGATCTGTCCGCGATGCCTTCGTTGATTGAGGACGCCCATGAAGATGGTAGACAGGGCATTGAGACCGCTTTTCTGTTTCAAGGCAGGAAGAATGGCCAGTCGAGCGGACGATGCTTCGTTCTGGCTCCCTCTGTCCCATGTGCCCTTTTGTATAGCCTCCGTAGTCCACTCATCTTCGTGATGAACACCGGACCAAGGGAAGAAATCGGCGTGGCCCGAAAATAGGCCTCTGCTGAAAGGATCTCGAGTAGCGGCATCATTCCGATTCGTACTCACAAACCGGGGCGCGGCGACCGGCATCTCGACTGTGTACGGTTTCGGCCTTGCGTCTTTCCTAGCCGGAGTCGTTGTGGGCACCGTTGGTCGCGACGAGGGAACGGTTTGCGAGGATTTCGGAAGCCTTCGTTGAGGCATAGGCATAGGGGGGTTGTCAGAGGCATCTTGCTGGGAAGCCCTAGACAATGTCGGACTCAGGTTCTCCGTCTCCATGGCTTCGGATGCAGGCTTCATTCGAGACGGTGTGAGTGTTTGAGGGGATTCGGCGGCCGACATTGGCCCAGCGGCAGTGAGCTCGTTGGACAGCTCAAGCCGTAACTTGGAGCCTTGTCGTCTGGGAGTTGACACATGGCGGGCGGACAATGCATCGGCGGATTCGATGTTGGAGTCGGGCGCTGAAGCAGGATCCCGCCTGGAGGGTGATGTTGGAAGATATTGTTGTTGAGATGATGATATGGTGCGTTGATGGTGATTCGAAGGCCTCTGGACCTGCAGCGTCGAGCCGAGCCCTCGTTGAGGCTGTCGCGGCTGGACGCCCATGGGGGTCCTCGAGGTCATGGTTCGCACGGGCGAAAGGGCGCCATCCCGATGAATGCTACAATTTATGGATTTCGAAGGTGTCGAGGAGATTCGAGATGACTAATGAATGCCAAGGTCTAATGCAATGGGTCGTCCAAGCGACATGGAAGTGAAGTTTGCGCCCAACCTGCCGCTTGCCGCTTGCCGCTTGCCGCTTGCCGCTTGACGTAGGATGATGAAGCCCAGCGCCGAGTGCGAAGGGAAGAAAGCTCGCGGATCGCACCCGAGGTAGCACCGAACCGAGTGCAGAAAGGGGCGCCCGTCGCAAGGTTGGCGGCTCGGCTGGGCTGCACCTTTGAAGACGTGTTGAGAGTGTCGATGTCGAGCGTCGGGTCGTTGTTGAGAACAAGTCGAATTGCTCGAGCGAGTGCTCTGGAGAGCGGAGAGAGGCTCTGGGGAGAGGTCACGGTCACGAATGGCAGGAGGTCCAGTGTGGATAATGCGGATGCGGGTCTTCACAGTGGGCGCAGGAGAAGCGAGCGACGCAGCAGCGGCAGCACCCAAAAGGATCCAGCAGCAGCATCCTGGACCACTCCGTACTCGGTAAGACGCTGCGCTGAGGCGGGCGCAGGCAAGATTGGATCACCCCGGCAGGTGCAGTCAAGCGATTGAATCAATCGACTTGATACGTACATGTAAACACGTGAGGGAGCGGGGGGGGTGGCGATGGGGAGTGGTGGCACTGGTGGGTGTGTGTGGCCCAGTGTGGCCTAGCGTGGCCCCAGCGTGGGTGCCGCCGTTGGCCGCTGCGAAGGGTCAAGTCAAGTCTCCCTCTCTCTGCCTCTCTATGTAATGTACATACATAGGAGTCAGCAGGAGTGGGGACCAGACGAACTTGACCTGTAGAGTTGAATCGGTTTGGTTTGAATTGATTCGGGCATCCGTCTACCTACATGGACACCCAAGTGCTTAGACTGATTTATTACCTAGAAGGCTAGAAAGAAAAGGAAGGGCTCGGCTTGACCCGCACCTTTCAATTTGGTGCTTTTATGTACGTTATGTACGTTATGTACGGACTAATAATAGCGAACAGCTAGCTCTCTTTGGGACGTCGTTGCCATGTCTGGCAAGCTGACCTATTCAGTAGATGCCCACGGAGTACGGATTACACATGGGAGAGATGAGAGAACGGCTGAGCCGGAGGCTGAACCGGAGTGCTGCATTCCACCCATTGGCGCACGCCCGGGGAACGGGAACCGGGGGGACGGGAAATTTCGACAAAACCTGGGTGCCTGGGTGCCCTGCCACGCTGCCCTGAATCGCCGTAATATCGTCCGTCGATGATAGTCGGTCATGGTTTGATCGGGCTTGCCGCCACCGCCGCCACCGCCGCCACCGCCGCCGACGAACGGCGACCAGATGTCGACACCTTGGCAACTGACAAAGGGGCCTGCAACACCGAGTAGAGTAGCTGTACATACGTATGCTGGTGGATGCTGCATTCCAGTGCTCCGCCCAAGCCTGGCATCCTCTTGTCCATCCCCGATGTCAATTTTTGGCCGCATATTCCGTACTCCGTCAGTGCCTAGTACTGCCTACGGAGTACACTCGAATGTTGATCTATCCGCGTGACCAAACAAGCGCCCAGCCGAGGTGCAAGGAAATTCGCCAACTACTTACCACTTTTTACGAGTGTTGCCAAGGTTGTTTTCAAACCGGTCCAGACTTGTGACATCGTGACTCGCGTGCCCACCAGACACCACCAGTTGCCACCCGTCTTGGAATTTCCACCTCTTGCCCGTCATGACTGGCCGGTGGCGGCCCAGCTAATAGGGTAACTTTTGGCGTGCGGAGCAATTGGCATTTATGAATTCGAGGCGATTTGGATACTGACTCCCGAACTCTGCGACATGTCGTTGTCGTACAGTCTGTTTCAGCCAAGCCGCTCGACGAAAATGTATCAAAGGGGGAAGACAGCCCAGATCCGGTCCCAGAAAGGCATTTCACAGCCAACTCAATATAACCTACAAGGCGAATTGCTTCTGAAATGCACCAAGCACAGTCGTTGGGCCTTTCAGATAGATTCCCCGCGCATTTACCACCAGATGCAGTCGATGTACCTCACAGATGATCTGTGATTGGGATGGCTTGGTTGCGCCGCTTCAAACTCAATTTCACGACTCACGGCATATTGCTGATCTCGTCATTCACAGACCCAACTCTCTTCGAAAATGGTCTCTGTTCGTCAATCAACATATCTATTTTATTGTTGTGGCCTGTGCATCGCCATCGACTTTCGATAACTGATATTAGTCATGTTCACCGAAATAACTTTGCCCCAATAGTCTCAACCCGACAGCGTGGAACAGTTGGGATCTTCCCTCGGTGGCCTCACAACTATTCAGCCTTTCCCACACTCCACTCGCTCCAGCCTTTCTGCTCACCGGGCAGTTTGATAGCCTCCCAATCTTGCCTCGTCACCCCCTTCCATTGCTCAACAGGGATCCATCCGATATACGCTCTGTCCCCGAAGCCTCCAATCCAGTAGACATGCGTGACAACCAATCTCGTCCACTCACTCTCGTGGACACGGTTTCCTGGAAGCCAATGCAGGGCGTCATGATGTTTTGCCGTATAACATGTTGCCAACCTCGTTGACGACTCATCGTCAGTGTAAATGGGTTCCAAGTAGCCGAATAGCGAGAATCGAGGCAAATTAGCAGCCGAGTATGGCACCGTGTCAGGAATATCTTGATGCTCTGGTGGCGAGTTATACGGGCATTTCCCACCTAGAAAGCGATTTTGCATGTAGGCCGATAGGCGAGACTTCAAGGACATGCGATTGGCTGGGGCATACGGAGGAGTCCATCTCATCGAAAGTGTAATGTTAGAACCAGCACGAACGTTCCTGAAGCTCGTGCCGATCTTGATAGCCAGAATAGTCGGGTTCCCTTCGTCCTCACAGTCAGCCACATAGTCCATCAAGCCGATGGGCTGGCCGGCAATGCCAGCAGGACGGGCTTCTCGACTGTTGACATCTTGGCCCGATGCCTGAGGGATGATGGTGGACAACGTGCCAAGCTTGGTCAGAGCGAGAATTCGTCGGCCCATCACAGCTGATTCATGGATTGTCGGGATCTTGAAGTCTCTGGAATGGCCCTGCACGGCTAGAGGACTTTGCAGGGCCGTGACGACGCCAGACAGGCCTGCGATAGTGTTGAGAAGCTTCATGATGATGGTGATGACGGGGGGGTTTTTTTTTCGGAGGTGGTGATGGGTGGTGGCCCGAAGAGCATGTGATAGCTGTCACTAACAAGTCAGCTTCCAGTGAGACGTCGGACGACCTGGAAGCATCAGAAAAGAACAGAGAACACGGATGGACAAGCACAGGAGCTCGCGATATATCTATAGTCGGATGATATACGATGCTCCTGCCTACATGAGGGATTTAAGGACATGCAAAAGTTTTGACGGTGGGTGGCTACAATGATGCAACCGAGCTTGGCATCAGCCGACCTGATCAAGTGATGGCAAACCAGGGTGGGTGGGGAGATTGATAAGATTTACATAGATGCTGGTCCAATTCATGAGTCGCTCACTGTCCGGGAGCCACAGTAATTGACAAGGAGTACGGAGTGATCCGTACATACATAAGTAGTGACGAGATGGAGCCTCGAGGTTTCAAGGCCTCGTTCAGCTGTAAGCGAAATTCAAGTGCGTCAAATCTTACTTTCTTCAAAACGTTGCCTGACCGTTGCGTCACTGGTGTTTTGCAACGATCTTGACCGTTTCAAGTGCAGGGTAGCTGGTAGTGGTCAACCAGGGAGCTCAATCAAAAAAAAAAATAAAAACATTCATCCCCATGCCCAAGCTTGTCACAATTCGAAGGAGCTAGAGTCCAGCGTAGAGCATGAGGAAAGGGTGGGTTTTTTTCCCTTGTTGTGGCATGTATGTCATCTCTTGTTTTGTAGCAAGGTCGTGCGTGATCTGGATGACGAGAACGCATGTTTTGGTGCTTACCCCGCCATGATGCTGCTCATAGCGGTATGTACTCCGTAGGCATCGTGCGTGTTTATGTTTGACAAAGGTGCTATGGCAACAGCGGAAAAACGGACGTGTATCAACTTGAAGGCAAACTGGACATCAAGCACTATGCAAAAGTTAATTTCACCCGCAAATGTCAAGCATCATTTTGCTGGCACACTTCGAGACTGGCTGGAATCCAAGGTGGGGGCACGACTTGTTGCCCCTGCAACCGTGTTGACTTGGGTGGGGCCGCAGCCTGATGACAAGCATAAGCAGCACCTTGAACGGCAAGATACAACAAGATCCCTCCTGCCTCCTGCTCCGTCCATCGCCAACAGGCAAAAGTTGACGACTGAAAACATCGGCCCACCCCCAGCGTGCAATCGCGTTTTCTCGGTTCTCAGCTCGGTGCGTGTCGAGAAAACAACCTGCGGTCAGGCCTCTTTTGCATCGACGTGTGGCTCAAACTATTTATTGCCTGCCACGCCGTTGTTGTTCTATTTGATTTGACATCAAGACGCTTTATCAATATCAAGTCGCTACTGATCATTTCATTCTTGCCTGCTCACGGCCTCCGAGCACCCCATCAACATGGCGAGCTTCATGTCCAACTTCTTCCAAGGCAGCAAGGACAAATTGTCCGGAGATGCGTCTCCCCGCCCCATGACTCCGACCAAAAAGATCAACAACAAGAATAGCTTCATCAACCCAACGAGCACACCCCAAGGCAGTCCGAGCAAGAAGACCATTCCGCCCGGCGCACATGATCTTCCTGCTGCATTCGAGAGCGCCATGACGCTTAATTCAGCAGGAATGGATGCACCTGTAAAGCTTACTCGCCCTCAGAGTGTTATCACCCCGCTTTCCTCTGGCAAAACCAACGCCCAACCTCTGGATGAGTCCTGTATCAACATCGACGAGAGCATCATACACAAGACTTCTTCGCCCGGCAGCCCATTGAAGAGGCAGGGCCAGGAAAACACACCGCCGGCATCCAGACTTGGATTGACCGATTCACCAGCTCAGCACAGTTACGCCGCTCGGTCTCGCCAGCGGCTCTACGAGACCAAGGACCGTCCGATGACTTCACACAAGAAATTCAACACGTCAAGAGGCTTGACAGCAGAGGAGCGAGAGATTTTACAAAAGCCTGGTGTCAAGAGACTGGTCAATGTGACGCAATTGTGTTAGTAACATGTCATACTTTCCCCAACCACGACCAACCCCCACCGCCCTTAACCGGCTGCAACAGATACCGGCAAACGAACATACAGCTAACAAATGCATACCCGCAGATTTCCTGGACTATTACTTTGATCTCCTGACCTACGTTGGCTCGAGACAGAATCGATTGGCTGCCTTCAAGGCCGAATTCCCTGCCCCGCCAGAGACCGACGAACGAACTCATAACCAGATGTGGACAAAATACACGGGACGAGAGCGAGCCAATCTCCGCAAGAGACGTGTGAGACTTCGCCAAGGCGATTTTCAGATCCTGACTCAAGTTGGCCAGGGTGGCTACGGCCAAGTCTTCCTTGCGCAAAAGAAAGATACCCGTGAGGTTTGCGCCCTGAAGGTCATGAGCAAGAAATTACTCTTTAAACTCGACGAAGTCCGCCACGTCCTTACCGAGAGAGACATTCTTACCACCGCTCAAAGCGACTGGCTCGTCCGCCTGCTGTACTCTTTCCAAGACGACAAGAGTATCTATCTTGCCATGGAATACGTGCCCGGCGGCGATTTCCGCACCTTGCTTAACAACACAGGTGTTTTGTCCAACCGGCACGCGCGATTCTACATTGCCGAAATGTTCTGTGCGGTTAACGCCCTACACGAGCTTGGCTACATCCACCGAGATTTGAAGCCCGAGAACTTTCTCGTGGACTCTACTGGCCACGTCAAGCTCACCGATTTTGGTCTGGCAGCTGGCGTTTTAGCCCCTTCAAGAATCGAGTCTATGAGAATAAAACTCGAAGAGGCTTCGGAGACTCCCGTACCCTTTGGCAAGCCCATGGATCAGCGAACAGTTGCCGAGCGTCGTGAAAGTTATCGTAATATGCGACAGAACGACGTCAACTACGCCAAGTCTATTGTGGGCTCTCCTGACTACATGGCACCGGAGGTTCTTCGAGGGGAAGAGTATGATTATACAGTTGATTATTGGAGCTTGGGCTGCATGCTTTTTGAAGCCCTTACCGGATTCCCGCCCTTTGCTGGAGCCTCACCTGATGAGACGTGGAGGAACTTGAAGCATTGGAAGGAAGTTCTGAAGCGACCAGTCTGGGAAGACCCCAACTACTTCCTCAGCAACCGTACCTGGAATTTCATCACAACGTGAGCTTCCCGAACACTAATACACTTCTGGTTCAGGCCATGGCGATACTGACTACATCACACAGGTGCATCAACTCTCGTACTCGCCGCTTCTCCAATAGTCAAGACATTTACAGCCACCAATATTTTGCCGAAGTTGACTGGGAAACATTGCGGCAAACCAGAGCCCCATTCGTGCCCGAGCTGGACTCGGAGACTGATGCTGGTTATTTCGACGACTTCAGCAATGAAGCAGACATGGCAAAGTACAAGGAGGTGCATGAAAAGCAGCAGGCCCTGGAAACCATGGCCGATCGCGATGACGAAATGAGCAAGAGCCTCTTTGTCGGATTCACTTTCCGCCATCGCAAGCCTGCTACTGAAGACGGCGGCAGTCCACGAAAACGCATCCCAACTTCTGACAACGATAGCTTTGGTACCATGCTCTAGAGCGAGCCGTGGAGCCCGAACCGAGATTGGCGACTGTGTGCTAATCAACGAGTAATGCTGTAAAAGCCAGCGGGTGCAATCCAGTTTGAAGGAAGCAAAGCATTGCCACCTTTCGTCCAGACACCCACCACTATGGCCCACGAGGGTTGTATTCCTTGCCTGTATTAATTGAGACTATTTCTGCATAAGAAAGAATCTGGAGGGTTTCTTTGTTTTTTTTTGCCAAGGCGCTTAAATGAGGCGAGTACGAGGAAACCGAGATGTGTAAAGCTTTTTTACTTTTTACTTTTACTATTTTGCTTACGGACGCAAACCAAAGATCAAAGAACGTGGTAGAAGGTTGGCTGGACCGACAGAGTTACACGTGCATCACGGTTTAGATTGCAAGTACGCGTGCTTTCTGCCTGTTGATTTCTGATGATTGTATTCAGAGGAACAGCAAAGCTCGTCTTTATTCTTTCTTCCCTCAAGGAAATTAATGGGCGTGGGAGGAGTATTTTGTCCGTACCAACATATCCGTTTTCTGTTCATTCTGCCTGTTTGTATGGACCGGACCCGTTTTGTTGCATTGCATTTGCTTTGTTAGGCGGCATGCCGGCATAGAGAAATGGACGTTCTGAATATCATCATTGTACTTACTTCACTCAAGTCGCTTCTTGTCAGGCGATCAATCCGGCTGTGAAATTGATACTGAGCTTTCCAACTTGATCCTGCCCTGATGCAACGTCTTGTTATTCGTGGTGATTGATTGATGCCATGCTGTAATTGGGGAGTATTGCGCGAATTGAACAAGACGCCACGCGAAAGTGCCTGGGCCTCGTGTCAAGAGCTACAGATGAGAGGATTAAAACACGTCACGAAGGACCGGACTCCCTGACAACACATGTCGAGTTCGTACGTAACTGAATTGAATCTCGTAAAGACCCTGCCGTATCATACTGGCTTGGCTATCCATCGCATTCATCTCATCCCGCTCGCCCTGGATAGAGATTGCTCCCTCTACATGACCGTGGCTACCCGCAAAGAACTCCTGGCATGAAAAAACCCCACAATGACATTTGAAAATAGTTGGCAAAGATCCGACCCTATTCAAGAGGATAGAAAAATCCGAAAAAAAAATCCTGAAAACTGGTGTGTTCGTCCTGCCTAACACACACTCTTGACACATCATGTCTCTGACTACGTGCTCTTGCGTTGTGACGTAGTTTCCGCCGCTGATATACGTGCGAAATACCTGGTATAAATATGCAAGATTTGAAAATTGTCCACCCAAGAAGATGAGAGAAAAAAAAAAAAAAAACCCAGGCGGATAAGCCATGATTACTCCAACGATGGTCACCCTCCCAACTCCTTCGCCAACTCCTTCGGGCAGACGCGGACGGGCATTGCGTGTTCAAGTTCCCGACGGGGAACAATGGCATCACCGCACGCGTCAACCTGCCTATATTACCGAATCCAAAGCATTAAAGACTCATTGTCAGCCATTCCCATTCCTGCGGACCTGCACTGGCTCCGCCGGTGCTATGTTGTGGGCCGCCAGGCTGATGGTGACCCAGCGACATGATGCTTCCGTGACTCATCGCATGGCGATGGGGAACGATGCCAAAGCTGCTCGATAGCATAGAAGTCGACAATGATGCCATGATTGGTGTGTTGCCGATGGATCGAGATGGGTCGCTGGATCCAGCAGTTTCGTTGGGGCTGTCGATTTCCATACCAGAAGAACCATCGGTCCCCGCGCTTTTGCTATGCCTGCGCTGTCGTTTGGATGAAGCAGAGGCGGCTCCGGATCGCGAAGCAGACGATGCGCCAGGACCGGGGGTCGCTTTCGGGGGCGCCGCGGCAATGGGCACCACGCCCTTGCCGCCGGCTCCTGCGTTCCCGTGGTGACTGTTTGGCGTGCTGCCTGCCGTGTTGGCGCCTGAGCCTGCCGTCGTAGCCACCGGGCTCTCGCTTTCCTTGGGCAGCATGTTGCGGGTAGCGGGTGGTGACACGCTGTTATTGTTATTGTTACTGTTATTGATGAGGCTGCCGGTATTGTTGTTGTTAGAACTGCTTGCCGCCACTGTGGCCATCGACAAGGTTGAGTTCTTCCGTGAAGCGATAGCAGACCCAGTGGCGTTCTTCCTCGACCTCGCACCACCACCTGATCCATTAGGTCCCGAACCTCTGTTCCTCTTCTTAATGACGTCGGTCTTCAGACTGAGAGGTCGAACTACGCCATGCAGTTTGAGGAAAAGGCCGCAGGCATTGCACAGAGGTTGACCCTCTGGATTACGTCTCCATAATGGTGTAGTCTGTGTGAAACAATTGGTACATGTTGTCGGCGCACCGCCATCGTTTTGGTGAACACCTGTTCCTGCTCCGACCGCCGCCTGCAAGTTAGTGCTTGAGCCTCGCTTCGAGACAGGCGGTGGTGATGATGCGCGACTGGGCGCGGCAGATGAGAAGCCGGACATGGTGCCGTGCACGTTGTCGCCCGGTGAGGCCGGTAGGCTCTGAGCAATCTGTTCGAAACCATTGTGTTTTGTGGCCAGATGCGAGGGCGTCGATGCTGTTCGGGGAATATTATGCTGTTGTTTGTCATTGCCTTTGAAAGACTGCGAGCGCCCCAAGCCGGAATCTTCCCAATCCCCATGGTTTTCGACGTAATCGGTCGTGGTACTTCCTATCATGACCTGCTTGCGAGGCAGGCCACCAGGAAATCGTGCGGCCTGAGTACTAAACTGTCCAGGAAGGGAGGCATCCCAGCCTAGCGAACCAACTTCATCAATAGAAGTAGCAAAGTCTCCATGCATTGACATGTTCTGACCTTGCAAGTTGTGGGTGCCATCTTCGTCATCCGAATCGACACCAAACGAGAACATGTTGTCTGGTCTCATGGACATGGTAGGGGACGCGACTTGACAGTCATTTTGGAATACTTGGCTAGGGTCAACATGACTAAATGAGCTGGGGGCAGTGCTGAAAGCTGAAAGGGACCCCGATTCGGTTCCGGCAGCCGAGTACATCTGGTTGCCGCTGTTTTGACCACTGTACATGAACTGCTGGTTATGGCCCATGTTGTTTGCCATGTGCTGGCCCGGGTGGTGCGGTCTCATGCCCTGCTGCCGCTGCTGGCGATTATCTTGCGAGCCAAAGTACAAGTTGTCACCTTCACCCATGGCCATGGGAGTGGATGCAGTAGACTGATAGGCAGATCCCGGAGGTGAATACAGGTCGGGAGCAATGAGAGATGAGGGAACCGAGGAATTATTGTTGTACATGTTGGAAAAGGGACCATGGGGTATCATTGGAGAGCTGGAAGGAGAAAAGGAGAAACTCTGCTGAAATTGCGCCGCCTGATTCATCACTGCATCGTTTTCCATAAAAGTATCCAGTGCAAATGGAACGGCGGAGCTGCCGCCTCGGGTCAGCTGCTGCATCGTGACTGAGTTGGTGTTGTCGAGAGAGTATCCTTGGAGTTCCGAATCAGCTTCGAGGTTGGACCCTCTGCCGGATGTGCTGCTATTGACGGCAAGCATATGAGGGGAAAAGTTGGCTGGGCGTTTGCGGTTCTGATGCAAGTGTCAGTGAGACGTTGGGCGTGGTTGGCTAACAAGGTCGATCTCAAGAAACGCACGGCTTGCGCTTTTGGAACAGCTCAAAACAACTATGAGTCCAGCTTGGATTCGCAGGGAAATGGTGACAGATAACGGGCAGACTGGACTTCATAGGACGGGCGGGGAGGGTACTCACTCGACGCTCATCGATACTCGTCTTGCGATGATGACGCTGTACGTAATTGAACTCGTTGTTGCCCGAGCGCTGTTGATGCGGGACAGATTGAGGAACGAAATGACTGGAAGTATCCTTGTGAGATTTGATGGGAATAGCAGATGCAGATGGACCACTGGTCGGGGAGGCTTCGTCAAACTTGGACGGAGCGGGCGGCGGGGACATGAGTCCGCCCGGGGTGACGACATTGTCGGAATAGATGAAGTCGTCGAGTTTCATCGCGTCTGAACCATTATCGACATTGATATCTGAAGTCTTTCGCAATTGGGCAATCCCACTTGGCGCATTCTTGGTCGCAGGATGGTTAAGTCTAGGTGCCGAGGCGGGCAGGTTCAGGAAGCCCCCTGATTAGCCCATGCATGCGGCGGCCAACAAATGATGCAATCCGCAGGGACGATGGCGGTTTGCGGGGGGATTTCAAGCACGGGTCCAAATGCGCATTGGATATAAAAGAAGAAGCATACCTGCTGTGCTGGTCCTTGGCTAGACGAGCCTCGCCGTCCTGCTTCTGCTTGCGCATATTAAGAGCCATCATGCGCCAAGTCAGGTTCTCCAAGCGTTCCTGGTTCGGCAGTTGCTGCTTCGTCTTGCTGAAGAACTTCCACACCTGGGCGGCGAGCGGATCGCCATCCCGAAGCTGATCGATGGACTTGATAGACTCGGCGGCGGCGGCGGCGTTCTCGAGAGAAGGGAACAGAGCATTGTCGAGCAATCTGGTTTTGGCGATGGCGCGGGTCTGGGACAGGTTGGAGCTGGCGGACTCGAGGGTCGGGTGGTTGATTCCGCCGTGAGCACCGCCGTGAGCACCGCCGTGAGCACCGCCGTGAGCACCGCCGTGAGCACCGCCGTGAGCACCGTCGTGAGCCAAAGGGTCGGGCCTTCGTGGAAATCGAAAATCATGTTCTGTCATGGTGGGATCCATGGCAGGGACAGGTCTAGAAAGAAGTCGAGATATCGCGACACTGGCGGGCATGCGTTTTACGCTGGATGTGGTGGGATGAGGCAAATTGCACGACAATAGAAGTCGAGAGCGAAGGAAACGAGCGCAGCGCGCTCAGCGCAGGCCGTAGACCGGGCGCAGAATAGGCGCAACGCTAGCGATGGTCGGTGGGTGGGCGATGGATGGGTGGGCGATTGGTGAGCGATGACGGAGCACTCACTCGCTCACTCGCAACTCTTGACCTCCAGCGGGGTAAGTCAATTTTTTTCAATTTAGGCTGCCTGCCTCGCTGTTCTGTTGCCGGGTTGCCGGGAGTCGAACGGCGGCTGGATTACTTCGTATTCTCTGCACGGAGGGCTACGGCATGCATGCCACGTATTTATTCGAGTAGGAGACAAAAAAGCGAGCAAGTCCGCGACGCTTTTTCGATTTTTTCAAGTGCTTTGTTGGTACGATTTTAGCCGCCACGATGCGATGTCTGGTCTGGTCGATGTCTGGTCTGGTCGATGTCTGGTCTGGTCGAGGTCTGGTCGATCGAGGTCTGGTCGAGGTCTGGTCGAGGAAGGAGGCACGGACAGTTTGAATCGCATTTGGAAGGCACAAAGCATGTCTAAAAATCTCTCCGTGCTCTCGGTACCCCCCGTCTCGTGTTACTCTTTCTCGACTGGCGATGCTGCATCTGTCTGCAAGGCCTCTGATTTCTTCATTATCCTTGCCAACTCGCATGTGCCGCAACGCACTGGATGGATCTGGTCACTGCCGCTTCGACCTGCCGGCGCCGAATCGAAACCTTGCGTGAGCATCGGACGTGCAAACATGCTCACCACCACTACCACCGGTGTTGCCCACATGGACGACGTCGAGACCGTGAGAAAATAATCAATAGTGACTGCTCCGTACCGCCGCTGGACAGCCAGCCACCGGCTACGTTACGATGCCCGACCCTCACATTCGCTGCCAGATCCGCGCCCGGTCAAGCTGCATCATTAGTGACTTGCTTTAACTTGCTATTGGAGCTCGGCGCTTGATGTGTGATGTGGCTACCGTGGTGCATTGTCACATCAACATCTGGGCAAGACGAAACCGACTGGAAACCTTTTCCTCCTGGCAATTCTCCCGAGGAAATGGCTAGCCCCTCGTGGAAATTGCCAGACGAACTCCCCTTTTTGCCGCCTTAGATCCAGCTAGGACGTAGTCAGGGGTACAAATGACTGGAAATCCAAACACCGGCTGACGACGCAGATCGGACGCGACAAGAATAATATATTCGACCCCGCCCAGCTTTGGATTGTCAACTCTTTTTAGCATGTGCTTGCATGTGGTTGTTGGGCAAAGTGGGCAGAGAGAAGCCACAAGGCCGTGCCGATATCTCTCACTAATACTCCGTATGCCAACGGATTACCTGGTTTGGACTCTAAACTGGCAGATTGGGTAGCAATCCAACATTTATTCACGAAGCACTAATTGGAAAAGTACCGCGGCGTACATCTGAAAGAGAAGGCAGCTTGTTGAAATTAACCACAAACTCTACGGAGTACTCCGTAACACTCCGAATGCCAAGGCAAACGATGTCCTGGACCCTGGTAGCCACGATGGATGATGGCTGTGGTGACCCATGTCGTTCTCGAAGTTGGTCTCCCACCCCTTCTGTCCCTTCGCGTCAATTCTATGCTTTTTTTTTTGGCCAGGAGCCAGGAGCAAGTTTTTGAGCCTTGCCTGTGGCGTCGCGCTACACACGGCAATCCCTGTCAGCCGACCTGAGACCCTTGAGAACTGACGAAATGCAGGCAAGCATGTTTCTTGACCAGTGGGTTCATCTTTGCATAGAGCCTGCCTGACCCGAGGTCGGCACTGGCACACCTCGTAACCTGCCTGCTCTACCCCGTACACCCTCCAGCGATCAAGAGCAATATTCCGCGCTCGAATGGCGGCACATTTCCCGGTTGGGGGGAGGCAATAATGGCCATGTGAAACTGCGGGATGGAGGACAACTGCAACCAGGCATGTTGCTGCCGCTGCTGTACATGTAGTGCCTCTATGTACGGACGTATGCATCTCAGATGACGTCTCGGCTGTGATGCGCTGAACGGGCTGGACTGGCTGGCTTTGATGCCAAACAGAACCGTTTATCATCCCGTCGTAGGTCCGGCGCACGGTACAGGATACGACCGTAGCTCTCTGTCTCGTGGTCAGTTGCCGTCTCTTATATACCGGTGCCGACAGGTTCAGCCAGTCAAGCCGATGAGCGAATTCCTTTCCTCACCTATTTTCTTTTCACGGCTTGAACTCGACCAGACTGGAACTAGAAAGGTCTGTCTGATACTGCAAGGCCTTTCCCTGTGCACGCGCTGTGCACAATACGACAGGAGAGCGACCGATGTTTCGGTTGGAAATGGCTCGCCATCGGGACAACGACAAAAACGTTGGCTGGCCTGCATATCGGCAGTCTCATGAGTTACCCCGAATAATCAATGTCGTTCAATCAACAGGTCCCCTAAGATGCATTGCATCTCACAAAACGATGATCGATTTTTGAAATGAAACTTATGCTGCAACCCGACCGAGCCAAGCGGAAGAAAACTGTTTGAGTTCTAAAAGCTCGCTCCGTGGCGAACCCGGGAGATATTGTTCCCAACTTCAAATGTTCACTATTTTGAGGTGTCCTGTCGTCTAATGGAAATGTTGTCGACTTGCTTTCCCCTCCAGACCTTGCTTCTCTCTTTGTTTGGAACCGTCTCTCGGCTCTCAACTCTCGGCCACTTGGGTCCGTGAGGGGGCACTCCTGAATTGCGGGGAGCACACATTAACTTCACTAGAGCTTCTTCCCAGTTCCCTTTCTGATGTGGGTTAACTTTCTTATTGTCGCCGCGTGGACGACGTTCTTGTCCGATAGCGAGGGTGGCGACCAGATTGGCCAGATGGGGCATGCATGGGATGCGTGAACATCTGAAATGAGTTCATCTCAGGAAACGTAGCCATTTTCTGCCTCGGGGTCCGATCTGCAGGTGGAATCGTCCGTTGGTCGTTTTACAAGTCAGGAGTACGTACCCTGAAGTTGAAGGTCTCCAGGACCAAAAGCAACCAACCCGTTGGTCCCAACATCTATCTTACTAACCACTTGACTTGACACCGTGACAAGAGATCAAAAATATCTGCTCCATCGTCAAGAAAGCTTATGTTGTCCTTCATAATTGCTCGTTAATCTCGGGCTATACTAACCCTTATTCTTGCTTTTAGGTGGACCAGACTGCGCCAACTTGACGCCTCTTTCCGCGCGCTTCCTAGTATAAGTCACTTTAGTGATATCCAAGCCGTAGCTCTGCCGGGGGCGACGCAAACCCGTTATATACGATCAAACCAATGGGACATGAATTCGCCATCATTGCTGGTAGCCTTTTGAAGTTGCTCATGAACTTTCCGCCTTTGTTATTCGAGAGGACGGGTCTCCCGGGGATTTCCCCCTCATGCTGGCACGCAGTCTTCAATTGGTATCTCGACTCTAAATCCAATAGATAGTGAAAGAAAACCTCTTCAGGGATAGAAACCGCTGACATCAGGTAACCCGACAACCCGTCGTTCCTCGCTCCTCGCCCCTCCCTGATATCAAGTCCACGATTATACAGTTGTTCCACGCATCTGGTGACGCCGGGTTTTAACAAGGGAAATTTGTTTGGCATGTTAGCCCAAAAAAGAATGCAAGTAGAGCATTGATTCATATAACCCAGAAAAAGCACTTGGATCTTCGCCCCGTATTCTGCTTTCAACGCCTCAGAGTTGCGACAAGTTTAATTCTTGACGGGAGGTTGAGTGACCGGGTCCTGATGCTGTTGCCGTTGCTGCTGCTGTTCCTGATCCATGGGGGCCTGGTTGGCGCTGTACTGGGAAAGCACAGGGACTTGAGGGCCAAAGATCTCCATAGGCCCGTCGTTTCGTCGGAAAGCCACCAAGTTCTTGCAGGAAGAGCAGCGATGCTCGGTGTCCTCGAACCAGCCGGCCAGACAGGGGACGCAGGTCAGACAGACGCAGACAAGGCAGAGGACGGTACTGACGACGCTGCTCAGGGTGAAGAAAAGAAATAGTTAGCTCTGTTTACTTTTCTTGCAGCAGTTTCACATTCCTCATTGGTTGAAAGTTGGACCGTCGCATGGAACAAAAAACTCACTATTGCATTGAATTGCCTTCGCGCTGGACAACCGTGGTGGTTCGCCTGTGGCAAAAGGGGCAGTCAATCCAT
Source organism: Epichloe aotearoae (assembly GCA_000729855.1). Lineage (NCBI taxonomy): Eukaryota > Fungi > Ascomycota > Sordariomycetes > Hypocreales > Clavicipitaceae > Epichloe > Epichloe aotearoae. Next base: position 24,035 of record JFGX01000200.1, on the reverse strand, counting down.
TGAGGCTGATCGTTCAGCTGGTGCAACGGGATGACGGTCGCAGGAGGAGCATTCTGGTCGGGTTGGCCCTGAGGAGATGCCTTGGCTTGGTCGTAGGCAGGAGGCAGCGGCCGCGCGAGAGGCGTCTGCTGAGGCGTGCTCTGGGCGGGCTGAATAGTGTTGTCGGTATCGTGAGTCGTTCCCGTGGGATGGGACGTGTTTTCGGGCTGGGAGGCCATGATGTTGTTGTTGGCTCGTATGCTTGGTGGAAGGGGGAAGACGGGTTTTTCTTGTGTGTTGGAAAAAAAAAAAGAAAAGGAAAAAAATCGAGATGGGAGTCCGGCAGGGGCATGTTATTGTTTCCCCCCCCCCCGCCCTTCAGCTTCCCAGCTTCTCAGCTTCTCAGCTTCTTGTCCAACAACACCTTATGACATGCTGTGGGCCATGTTTACCATGTTTACGACTGACATTGTGGATCGTCTACCCCCGGAGGCTTGAAGGTTGTCGACGTTTAAAATCACATCAATGCGGAGGGGGGCCACGGGGCCCACGCATACAGGGGCCGTCGTATAATTAATTGGCACTGCCCCATTCAGCCCCGCCCCGTCGCCTCGCTTACAAGTTACGGGGGCCGCCGCCACGGCGCGCTAGTCCAGAACTGGACGCGGCTCAGCTTTGCGAGTCAAGACTCACGACTCGAGACTCACGACTCGAGACTCAAGCAGCATGATTGAAAAGTCTTGATTGATTATACCCCAGTCTCATCCGGAGCAAAGCCAGCAAGCACAGCACCATTTGCTCGGGTTTTACACGGACGCAGCACACGCAGTCGAAGCAATCAAACATGCGTATTACCTGAATGAGCATCGAGGACAAAGCCCACTTGCCGTTCGCGACACATGCCATCGCCAAGTCAGTCAAGGACTCTCAACTGCAGAACCAGCACATCACACCGCGACCCATCTCAAAGTGCCTCGTCTGTCCGATTAAGCAAGCATCACGTCTGTTGCTGTAGTACAGACATACTACACAGCCAAACGCACCATGTCAAACACTGCGTTGTGTGCTGCAAAGACGTGACACCTGATTCTATCCACACTTGCCATCGTGTTCCTGTTGCAAGGCATAAGAGGGATGATGAGCACGAGTTGAGTGGCCAGTCGGTTGCGCCTCTTTTCTCGTGCAACATGCGGGTATGAAGCATATATATATATATATATATATATGGGCTCAATCAAGTTCGCATTCTCGCCACGAATATCGGGTTCCAGGGCTCAAACCCCCAGCTTGGTTGAACCCGTCTTGATTCTCATCTCCAAACACTCGACTGGCAGCCATCAAGGACGGAAAGACAAACAACATGAACATGTCCGCATTCCTCTCTTCCCTCGGTCTCCTGGGCATCGTAAGCGGCGCGACTTTCCAAGATTGCGGTGAGTGGATTATCTCCTGCTCCCTGCTCCTCCAAACAAAAACCAGGCATACATATACTGACCCTCCCGTTCGGTCGACAGGAAGCACAGTCAAGAATCTCCAAATCGACATCCCCAACTGTCCCGGCTCCGGCCCTGCTTGCATCTTCACTTCTGGGCAAACCGCCACCATAGAGGCCGCCTTCACGGGCGCAGCGCCTTTCAGGAGCGCCACTGTCAAGCTATCCGGCGTGATTGGACACATCAAGATTCCCTTCCCGCTGACATCCCCCGAGGCTTGCGGGAGATGGGGACTCAAGTGCCCGTCTGCCCCGGGGGCTCATCAAACCCTCAGAGTTGACATTCCCATCACCAGCCAGTACCCCAAGGTCAAGGTTGGCGTTGAGCTGCAGCTGATCAGTGACACGGCGGAGACGTTGATTTGCAAGACGATTCCTGTGGAGATTAAGTGACGGACGAGCCGCCGTGGTAGATGGACGATGGACGATGGACGATGGACGATGGACAAGGTGAGCTTGGCTGGCGGGTCTTGCTGTTGTTGGAGGAAAAGATTGATGGATGGAGAGTAGTGCGATTTCTCTTATCCTAATTACAATTTTCAGTCATCGAAAATAGAAGTGAAAGCGTCGATTCGAGTGCGACAACCTGCCTTGCATTGCAAGCACATGTAACAAACCTTGAAAATCCAAAGCTCTTCCCAAGGAATCAAGTCCCAGCACCAGCCAAAAGTGACCAAGTCTTTCACCACCGATAAGATAAGAGCTCTTCGCGACGCCCACCGCCCGACGCCCGCCGCCCGGAATTTTCTACACCCCACCTTAACAGAACATGTTCAAGAAGTCATAGAACCAGAATCTCTATACCTTCTTCTCCTTTCGCCAAGAGCATTTACCAGGAGACAGGCTCTTCACACCGCCGCGCATCTCGAATCGCTCAAAAAAAAAAAAAACCCCCCGGGACAAGAGAAGAGTGGGCGCGAACTTGTTGGCCGACGGCCGTCTCAAATGGGCAAACCCGACAAACCCGACAAAATGGACAACGTCGACGACGACGCCGATCCCATCACCGCCAGCTACCCCGTCTACCTGAACCCAGCGCTCCCGCTAGGCCGTCGCCTGCTCGTCCTCCAGCAGCCCAACCGAACCGACGACACCCCTCGGCCGGCACCCACCGAGCTCCGTCTCAAGTCGCACTCGGGCATGGTAGAAGTCGACCTGCCGCTCGACACCACAGTCGCCTATGATCGCGAGAAGGGCCTCCGCTGGGGCCGCACCCTGCAGACATCCATGGCCGCCAAGAACGGAGGCAGTCACGGTCTGGCGGGCGGCTTCGGCTTCGGCGCCGTCCAGCAGCGAGGCAAGAAGAAGGGCCAGGGCGACGGCGACGGCGACGGCGATGACGACGAGTACATGGACTGGAACGAGGCGGTTCGCCAGGAAAAAGTGCTCAAGACGCAGACTCTGGGCGGGCAGTATCCTGATACGGACGAGGTCCAGTACATGGTTGGCGTATTCCAAGGCAGTCCGTTATCTTCTTATATACATGTACCCCTTCACCCCCCCTTTCTCTTGCACCGAAAAAAAAAGAACAACAACAAACAAGCCAAATCAATGCAAATCCTATATTTTACTAACGAAAAAAATCAAAAAAATCATCCCTTTCCTTTCGAAATAGAAAATCTCCACCTCACGCCCGTCTCGTCCCTAGTCCATCTCCGACCGCAACTCCACCACCTCGATGCCGCGACGCAGCAGGAACGCAACGCGTCGGCCTCGGCATCCAAGGAATCAGCAGGCTCGTCGTCCTCTGCCGCGCGCGCAATTCACATGACCATCAAGAACACCGCCGACGGGGACGCCGTGACCACGGAGACAATGGCCGACAGGCTGCGCTACGTCCAGACCGAGAACTGGCGCAAGCTGCGCTACACGGATGAGAACGAAGAGGCAGCGTGGGAGGTGTACAACGATAGCCTGTTCCTCCAGCCCAAGACCGAGGCGGCGGCGGCGGCGGCGGCGGAGGAACAGGAGAAGAAGGCTGATGGGGAGAGGGATCTGGAAGACCTTGTCCCCAGGTTTGGTGCGACATGGGGCGACAAGCAGATGCTCGAGGCTGTGAGCGGCATCGTGAAGCCAGAGGCTGAGCCCCAGCCGGCAGCGAAGCCTGAGCCAAAGGCCGAAGCGCCTGCCGTACCTGACGAGGCGACGAGACCCAAGGCTCGGCCGCGCGGTGGTGCCGCCCTTCCTGCCCCAAGGAGGGGGGGGAGGGCGAAAGCATCATCCAAGGCAATCAATATTGACTAGAAGCGGTTCGCGCAGCCAAACGGTATAGTTAGGGGGGGCAACAAAACAATCTTGTCTTGATTACGGCGTTAATAGAGGCATCACGATATCACGGACGGACGGTCTCGCGCCGAAGGGGATATCGACTCGGCAACTCGGTAGCGAGATGTACCATGTTTCTTAATTTTCTTCATTTATTCTTTGTCATCAGGAGGGAAACATGGAAAGTGCTTGGTGTGCACGTCTGCGACAGCACCCACATGCCAAAACTATCCCTTCGTCATGTCGCCTTGCTGTAGACAGGTCATTATAAACCATGCCTGTGTCATCTCATAGCATGCCCAAAAAGATTTGATCAGATCCTCATCTATCCTTTTCCCTTTCCCCCACCACCTTTTGTGAACTCTTCCTCCTAGTATACAATGATGCCTTTTTTTTTTTCGTTGTTTCTCTTTCTTTGAACGAAGCAAGGAGAAATTTCAACACAGGAGCAAAAAGAACGGTAGACAATGGTCGTGAAAAGGAACAAAATAGAATAAATAAAACATATAACATGGCTTGACTTCGCTACCCCGATCCCACGTGGCTTCCATTCCCAGTCATCAATCAGCACGGATGTCTCTCTCCCACACGACAAGGCCGCTTTTCCCCCTGTCAAGTGTCCCCAAACATAAAACCAGCCCAAAGTCGTTCTATGGGACTCCCACGAGGATGATGGCAGAAAAGAAAACCGGAGGTTGTATATCTTTGCAAATACAAGTACGTATTTCGTCCTTGGATATCCCGTTTTGAGCAAAAAGGCACCTTCATTCGCTTTTCTTTTAACGTGCATCTCTTGGTTGTGATGTCTTACTGCAAAAGCTCAACATCTAAACCAATGGCTCGCATGAAAAGATTGACACTGCCAAGTCGCTCCGCAGCCATAGCTGGAGGAAGTGTCTTGGACAGGGAGACAGTATCCAGAACACGGTCCTTGACGGCAAGGACAAGTCGGGTCTGCTGATCGTGAGAAGCGCTAACACCCATGGCGGCTAGCAATTGCCAGACGTACACATCAATTCCGGCGTTGACGCTTCCGGGGAAGATGTATTGTAATGATGGTTCCACTTTGCTGAAGAGGATTTCAAAGGTTTGATCCCTGTGCATCGTGTTAGTTACTTAATGTGCTTCAAGTATGCAAAGTCAAGAATTTGACCGCCTAATCGTACCATTTCTCCCATTGCTCGGGATTACCAGCCCCGGTCTGTTTCAATAGCACAGCACGACTGAGGATCAGAGTGAGCATCGAGACGCCAATCCTAGTCCTAGCGATGAAATCCACGTCAAGCTTCGTAGCAATTAGATGCAACACTCCGTCGACGATATCCAAGCCCGTCTCGTTGAAGTACTGCATCAAAGAAGGCATCACCGTGGAGATGAACAATTCAATGTTTTCGCGCATGCGAGAGTTCAGATCGGTCTCGCCGCTCGTGATGGCAGCTCCTTGGACCACGTCAAGTTGATCAAGGTGATATATGATCATGGTCAAAACGGTCGTCCGTTGCTCAAAATTGAGATGGGGGAAAATGCGCGGAATGGCTCTCTTGCCCTTGGCACAAGACAGAAAAGCGATGAAAGGGTGAGGGACGGTAGCGCCAATGGGTTCATGAACTTTCATTTCCTGCCAGAGCCTGGAGTTGTAAGCTTCCAAAGTCGCTGCCCATTCTCGGTGCTTCTCATCCAATTCAGGGTCCGGCGGAGTGGTCATCGGGGGCGGAATGAGACGAATATGATCCTCAATCTTCATCAAGGTGTCGTAAACTTTCTCAACATTTTGCAAAATTCGTTTGCGATCAAGGACAGTTTCCGCGTGAGGAGACTTTTTGCCATTGTTTGAACGTTGGCTTTCATTCTCGGGGCGCTTGATGTTGAGCAGGGGCTTGGGCGTTTTGGCATTGCTGAACGAGATCTTGCCCAAGCTACCGGCGATGACAAGCTGTGGATTCTTGGGTTTGTTCTTGGCGGCCTCGACAGCTCTTTGCACCTGTTGCTCCATTCGCTGAATGTGGTTCTCAGCAGGTCGACCATGACGTCGCATTCCACCGTGACGGCTTCCGGTTTGAAATAGATAGGTCTGAGCAAAATTGCTCAACGGCTGACTGGGATTCTGCCTCTGGCCAGCTCGGATGTGACTGTAGACCTGATAATAGAAGTCCTCAGATATGGAAGTGTTGGAGTTCTGGTCGCCAGTATTTCCAGTAGTAGAGACGAGCTGTTGCAGTTGGATCCTAGTGATGAAGTTCTTATCCTGGGGAGTCATCAGGCCGTTGTCCTTGGACAAGAGCCAGATCTTGTGGTTACGCTTCGCTCGCTTGGTTTCCTGGTCCAAAAATGCTGCTTTCTCGTCCTCGGACATTTGCATAATCTGAGGATGAACATGCAGCTGAGCCAAGCCAGGAATAGAAGCCTGGGAACGGTGGCCATGTGGATGGGAAAAGACAGTAGCTGGAGAGTCTCCAGCACTACGATTCGGGTTTTGTAGAATTTGGGTGGGCTGCACAGGAGGGGCGTGGTGTCGGGACAGCTGCTGAGGCGGTGTGGGCACTTGTTCTGTATGCCGGGTCTGGGTACTCGAAGGACGTTGCAAAATGCTAACAGGATGACCATGACCAGGAAGTCCCTGTGGCTGCTGTGGTTGCTGCTGTTGCTGCTGTTGCTGCAGCTGCAAAGACTGTTGAGTTTCTGTATAGCTCGTTGGGGGTCCTTGCTGGAAGATGGCAGGATCCGAAAAGGGAACCTGCGGCTGGGTTGACTTCGGAGCATGGCTGCGCATCGAAGCCTCCACCTCTTCCAAGCTCAGGATTTTTCGGCTGGCCGACGCGGATGAAGCTTGTGCAGCGGGTTGCTGAGGTTGAGAGGCGGCCTTGGGCGGCCCGATGCCCCAGATGCTCTGATCAACGTTGAGATCGGGGAGTGGCTCATCCCGATACTTTTCGTAACCGGTACGAATTGGTTGCTGAGCAGGATGGTGAGAGTAGTATGGCATCGACTGCGAAGATGGAGCCGAGGGCTGAGCGTACGCTGCTGTATTGGCTCTTGGTGCAGGTTGCTGGCGGTTGAATCGGAGGTGCTCCTCCTCGATGGCGTCAGCTACCTGAGCAGTCTGTCCAAAAAAATCAAAATCTTTTCCAACATCTCCTGCAACAGTAGTCTCTCCTCCAAATGTATCATCGTTGAACGCATCGCCGGTTTCCTCAAGCTGCTCGCCTAATCCATCATAAGTCTCCTCGAAGTCGAGAGCATCATCTTCGCCACCGCGTCCCGAGAGACCGGCGAAAGGATCGTGGGCCTGCGAAAATCCAGGTGCAGCCGTGTTGTGACCACGAGGGCCAGTGTCGAACCCGAAGAATGACATTGTGCGTACGCTGTGATCCAAACAGCGTTTGAGTCAATGGCGGATGGACTGTGCAGGTGGTCAGCAAGGAGTGCCGCAATCGGGGCAAAGTGCGCCAAGGGTGCACAGTTCCAGCCCACACAGAAATCTATTGCATTTCACTTCGGCCTCTCACAACACATCTGCCGTCTCGTCTCAGAGCAAAATGCAGAACCACTAGATATGCAGCAGATCAGGCTGCCCGGTGCTGGTGCCCAACTGGGGAAGCTCTGATATCAGCCTGCTCATCATGGCATAGTCTCTTGCAAGCTCAGAACAGGGGACATCTCGAGATGCGGTGTGAAGATTGATCCTCTCTCTACTTACCACTAGAATGATGGGGAGTTCGCGAAAGTTTTCAAGGCGCACAACTCTATCATGGTGTCTTCCCAGAGAATTAAACAAGTCCGAATTGGAGCAATGGAGCTCAATGGGGGGTCAGGCGCAGGATAACGGCGAGTTGCAACGCTGTCAAGCCTGCTAGAAATCGAGAATGAACGGGGTGAAGCGAGCAGCGCTTCCGAGGAGAGGTGCGCGGCAGCAAGCGATTGTTGATTGTTATCCAGATGGTAGTCCAACAGAGGGCGCGCAGCAAGGGATGAGATGATGGGCTCCAAATCTCCCCCCCCCAGTCACTCGCCGCCGCAAATGGGTCACGTGCACTACACTCGACTTTTCTTCCAGCTTCACCGAAACCGGCGAAATGAATAGCGTGAATAGCTTCAAAGTCTACGAAAATGCCGGCATCGATCGTCATCACCCCTAAGACTAATCTGAGAAAAGTTACAGAGCGAACTTGATAGATCTGCATTACATAGTCAAGGGGATGAGCTCTCATTATTGAGCTCAGCGCTTTCACAGCGTTACTATCACCAGTTGTCGATTCATCGTTGTGGTCGTCTTGCTTACCTACTACACAGGAAGGCAAGTATACTCCTGTGAATGCCAACTTGCCGTCTTGTAAATTTGCATCTCGTCGTCCAAATGGCAGTCACTGGTCCGAGGCACCAGGGAACCCGGATGTTGGCGTCAATGAAAGAAAAAAAGAAAATGCACAAAACTTCCTATCCAGCCAGATAAGTTATAGCCTTGTTTTGTGATAAGGCTCTGCGCTCCAAGGTCAGTAAACGGCTCTAGGCACGTTATCTCGTAGTCCTAAATACATTTTGTTGCCTATTTCTCATATGACAAGACACAATTTCCGGCTCAGGTCACTACTGTATGTTTGGTTTGCTTACTCGCCAATGATCTTCGCTGCGTATCAACACCACCTAAGGCGCACCGCAATCCATGGCCGCGCAGGGACTTATCGGCCAAGGAGTCACGTGACATGAAGGAGGGGTTCATGCACGCGTTCCTTGTACTTATACATATACCTAGGGTTATGGGGCCGTCGAATTCGATGCTAGAGATGAGAACAATGAAATTAATGCCAAAGGCATTGAATGGATTTACCGCCAATTTCTATGGTTCTAAAAGTATTATGAATAGTTAGTCGCTATGCAAGCAGTACAGATATATCCCTGCAATCCATCGCTTAGTAATAGACAACGGACCCAAGTGGTCATAAGTCGTCCTCTACTCTAAGATTGCCGAATCTGGCCTTATAGCGATCGCCTGTGACCACTGACCACACACGTTCTGTAACGTAACATTGCCACTGTACTTACAGGTCACTGTTACTGACAAGGGCGCTGTGGAGTTGCGGTACGCGATTGTTCAATAATCACGCGAAATTCCTTTCCTTCGTATGTTGGTTGATTGTCACACTGGCTGGGTATGGCTAACAATCCCGACGTCTTCACAAATCCGATGCATTGGCCACAACCAATGAGCGAGAAAGTATTGAAAGTCAGTAACGCGAAATTCTCAACGTAAAAATCGTCATGTGCGGGAGGTTGCAGGAACTGATGCGTTGCAGCCATTGGCCCACTGGCCCATTGGCCCATTGCAAGCATTGCGCGAATGGCTACGTGGCTCGAAGAGGAAGTGCACCAAAATAGGTGTGCAGGGCCCCCCTTCCGGGTTTGGCTAGATCCATCAGGTTGGAAAAGCTCCGGCTGGAAATATACGTCCCCGTACTTATCTAGGGCTTTTTTTTTAAGTCCCGCGTTATTAGCGCCTTATTACCAGCTCGACCAGCTGGAGGAAAACCTGGTCAAACCTCCGGCCCCCCTGCCAGAAATGTCCCCTCCTTGAACACACATACCTCCTCAGCTTCTTCGTTACATATCAAGCAGCCATCGATTCGCGGCTTGCTGTCTGACCGTCCATCCATCTCTCTCTCTTCTCGTTTCCTTCTTTCCTTCTCACTTCTACTCCTTTGTAGGACAGAGTTTGGGACAGAGTTTGTTATCCCTCTGCGGATGACCGCAGTCCTTCATCCATTATGGTAGCTGGCCATGCGCGCTACGTGCGCTACATTGTCATCGCTGTATTCGTACGTGTCTCCACGCTCGCCGGTTCATCATCCCCCACGACTGTCTTTCATCCTAATCCGTCCTTTCTTTCCTTGGTAGACATTCTTTGTCTTTTACTTCGTCTCGAGCTTCAAGTATGACAAGGTCTCCCTGCCCACTGGCTTCGGCGCTGGAGGCGCAACCACGCAGCTTGGAAGCGCTGGTGGTAGTGGTCGGTCTGAACCGCAGCAGCAGCCCATCGAGAAGCCCATCGAGAAGCCCATCGAGAAGCCCATCGAGGAGCCCATCGAGGAGCCCAAGAGCAGTGAACCGAAAAAGTCCACCGAAAACCTGGCCAATACTCCCCTAGCTATGACTCCCAACGATCCGGGTTGGGATACCAACTTGGTCGGAACTGCTCCCGGTCCTCGCATGAACGCAACATTCGTCACCTTGGCCCGCAACAGCGACGTATGGGACATTGCTCGCTCCATTCGCCAGGTAGAAGACCGCTTCAACAAAAGATACAACTATGACTGGGTCTTCCTCAATAATGAGCCTTTTGACGACACTTTCAAGACTGTGACAACATCTCTTGTCTCCGGTAAGACTTACTATGGTGAAATTGCCAAGGAGCACTGGTCTTTTCCCGAGTGGATTGACCAGGACAAAGCCAAGAAGGTGCGCGAGGATATGGCTGAGCGCAAGATTATCTACGGTGACTCTGTGAGCTACCGCCACATGTGCCGGTTCGAGTCTGGCTTCTTCTTCCGTCAGCCTCTCATGATGAACTACGAATACTACTGGCGCGTTGAGCCCTCCATTGAACTCTTCTGCGATCTTCACTACGATCCTTTCCGTGTCATGCACGAGGGCGGTAAGAAGTACAGTTTTGTCCTCAGCTTGTACGAGTATGCCGAGACCATCAAAACTCTTTGGGACAGCACCAAGAAGTTCATGAAGAACCACCCCGAACATATCGCCGAGGACAACTCTATGGGCTTCATCAGTGATGATGGTGGTGAAACATACAACAACTGCCACTTCTGGTCCAATTTTGAAGTTGGTAGCCTCAACTGGCTGCGAAGCAAAGCCTACATTGATTTCTTCGAATCTCTTGATCAGGACGGTGGCTTCTTTTACGAGCGATGGGGTGATGCTCCAGTTCATTCCATCGCCGCTGGCCTCATGCTGAACAAGAGTGAAATCCACTTTTTCAACGACATTGCCTACTATCACGTTCCATTTACCCACTGTCCCACTGGCGAGGAGACCCGAAGGCAGCTCCGATGTCACTGCAACCCTAAGGAAAACTTTGACTGGAAGGGCTACTCTTGTATGTTGAACCGCCCATCGTTTCTGTCGCTCGAAAAGCTCAAATCCTTAACAACGTATCGCAGGCACATCCAAATTCTTCGACGTCAACGGTATGACCAAGCCTGAAGGCTGGGAGAAACAGAAAGACTAAAGTTGGTGAAGTATCAGTCTTGGTTTAGTTTAAACATGGGTGTGTCGCTCAGAAATGAGAACCGTGCATCATGTATTATTATCACGCTCAGGATGCGACCGCGGTTTGTTCGGTCGCTGGGACTACTTTCTTCTTGGCCTCGAATGCGCAGCCAAATGCCAATTGAAACGACTTATGGAATGACTTGGTTATGCGATTCAAAGGGACCAAAAGAAAGCACCAGAATATGGGAGACACACAAGTTGGCGACTGCGTGGTAGTTATTCCAACTCACACTGGGGAGGGCATGAATGCACACTACAAAAGTCCAAATTGAATCATGTTTGGATTATATATTTACGAGAGGCCCTTCCCCTCCCAATTTTAATGGCGCTCTTTGAACTCAATTTCCCTGGATATGATGTGTTTTTACAAAACCAGGGCAAGAAGGGCCCATGGTCTCCGCCGAGCTGGACTTTGCTCGACATCTATGTGTGTGTGTGTGTGGTTGCGCAACATCCACCGCCGTTTACATGATGACAAATAGTACACGCACGTCCTTGTTCTAGTAAAATCCCACCGCGCCGCATCGTCTCAACCAACCGTAGCCTTCTTGGGTTTCTTGGTACCGTACTTGCTTCGGCTCGTCGTTCTGTTCGCAACACCACCCTAGAAGCACGAGAAAGAAGAAGTCGATTAGTCACTGCGCCTTGGAAAAATCATGTCATTTCACCGTTTGTACTTGTACTTCTCTCGGCGTCACCGGAAACTTACCAAGTCCAACGCCCCTCTGACCAAATGATATCGCACACCAGGGCAATCTTGCGCTCTCCCACCCCTGACCAGCACGACGCTGTGCTGCTGGATGTTGTGTCCCTCCCCCGGAATATACGCCGTGACGACGGCTCCAGACGAGAGCTTGACGCGCGCCGTCTTTCTCTCCCCGGAATTGGGCTTCTTTGGTCTGACGACACCGACTCGGAGACAGACGCCCTTTAGGGCGGGGCAGTTCGTGTTGGAGAGGGCGGGAGATACGGCGTGGCGAGCTCGCTTGCCCCTGCGAATGCCCCGGAGGACTTGGTTCAGCGTCGCGCTGAGAGGGCTGGATGTCGAGAATGGAGCGGCGGCGGCTGGGACACGGCCGAAGGGGGTGAGTGTCTTGTGGAGGCAGGTCGTGGGAAGTGCCGCCGTCGTGGTGGAGAAGAGGTGGCGGAGGATTGAGCCGACCATTTTGAAAAAGGGGGTTGTCGTTGCCAGTGGGCGGGCGCGAAGAGCTGGATCTCGTGATGATGCTCGGAGGGTTTTTGGGAGAGAAATCTTGCAACTACTGACTGGGGTCACGTGATGATTTGGATGGGTAGTGGTCATGGTTCTCTGGTGTGATGCGCTTTTTGGTAATTCTTTGTGTGGTTTTTTCCCCCCTTCTTCTTGTATCTCGTTGATCAGTCTCTTTTACTCATTCGCACATGTTTTGGTTGCGTCGTTGTGAGTTGATGCAATTCGCAGCTGACTTGAGGTTGCTGACAAAGAAGCCAATGTATATGGCTGATATTGGATTCGTCGCAAGGAGTCAAGGACCCTGGTTCGGTACAATTCACACCCGATTCATCCAAGGACCCACCGATACACAAAAAAGCTTTGTTGGGCAAAATTCTACATGTAAGAAACAGAGGCTGCTCTTCTTCGACAAACAGACTTGCCCTCTTCCTTCCCACGCCGGCGGGTAAACATCGGGCCGTGGCTGGCCCCGGAGTCCTGAAGTGGTTATCCTCGGCTGATCGGCCAATTCGCCCTGCTTCGGCGGCAGGCAGACAGGCCGGGTTGCTCTCGTGATGCGGTCGACCGAAGGTTTTTGTAAAAAGAGAAGGGATTGCTTTCCGATCTAAAAACCCCCGGCTCTATCAGTGCCAGCCAGACCTTGTTTTCCTTTTTCAAAAAAGAAAAAAAAGAAATTCATCACCACTGGTTTCCTCACTTCCCCGTCCTTAATCCGTGGGTTAGGTATCCCGTGTCTTGCCGCGACGACTCACGAAGTCGCCACCTTCTGGCGTTCACACCCCTTTCACCTCTGCACCAACGTCCCCTCGTGTACCGTGTACCGTGTACCGCAGTGATAGACCAGATTCGGAAAGAAAGGGAAATAAACCATGTCCTCCTTCTCACGAGTCCTACGGCCTGCCCTCCGGGGCTCAAGGGGTCTCGCCAAGGCTGTTGCCGCCGGCCGTGTAGCCGCCGGGCCTGCCGCTCACGCAGCAAACCTGTAAGTGCTGACCTCGGGGGGGGTGGGGGGGGGGTTTATCTCTCCAGAGAATCAATCACACATGGGAAAAAAATACTAACAACATGGTCTCGGGGTATCGTTGAGGAGGGGAAAAAACAGTGCCCGCCCTCTGACCACCACCTCCTCTGTCCGCCGTCCTGAAGCCATCGACATGGCCGACATCCCCCCCACGCCCATCAGCCACCTGTCCGAGGTCGAGGCCGCCATGGCCGAGTCGGTGAGCAAGTTCGCCAAGGAGGTCGTCCTCCCGCGGGCGCGAGACATGGACGAGGCCGAGAACATGGACCCCGCCATCGTCCGGCAGCTCTTCGAGCAGGGCCTCATGGGCGTCGAGATCCCCGAGGAGTACGGCGGCGCCGGCATGAACTTCACCTCTGCCATCGTCGGCATCGAGGAGCTCGCCCGGGCGGACCCCAGCGTCAGCGTCCTCGTCGACGTCCACAACACGCTCTGCAACACGGCCATCATCAAGTACGGCTCCGAGGCGCTCAGGAAGAAGTGGCTGCCCAAGCTGGCCACCGACACCGTCGCCTCCTTCTGCCTCTCCGAGCCCGTCTCCGGCTCCGACGCCTTCGCGCTGGCCACGCGCGCCGAGGAGACCCCCGGCGGCTTCAAGATCAACGGCGGCAAGATGTGGATCACAAACTCGAGCGAGGCCGACCTCTTCATCGTCTTTGCCAACCTCGACCCCGCCAAGGGCTACCGCGGCATCACCGCCTTCATCGTCGCCAAGGACGCCCCCGGCTTCGCCATCGCCAAGAAGGAGAAGAAGCTCGGCATCCGCGCCAGCAGCACCTGCGTCCTGACCTTTGACGACGTCGTCGTCCCCAAGGAGAACCTCCTCGGCGAGCGTGGCCACGGCTACAGGTACGCCATCAGCCTCCTCAACGAAGGCCGCATCGGCATCGCCGCCCAGATGACGGGCCTGGCGCTCGGCGCCTTCGAAAACGCCGTCAGGTACGTCTGGAACGACCGCAAGCAGTTCGGCTCGCTCGTCGGCGAGTTCCAGGGCATGCAGCACCAGATTGCGCAGTCGTGGACCGAGATCGCCGCCGCCCGCGCCCTCGTCTACAACGCCGCGCGCAAGAAGGAGGCCGGCGAGGACTTCGTCAAGGATGCCGCCATGGCGAAGCTGTATTCTTCCCAGGTCGCCGGCCGCGTGTCCGGCTTGGCTATCGAGTGGATGGGTGGCATGGGTTTCGTGCGTGAGGGTCTGGCCGAGAAGTACTGGCGTGATAGCAAGATTGGTGCCATTTACGAGGGCACCAGCAATATTCAGTTGAACACGATTGCCAAGTTATTGCAAAAGGAGTACACTGCCTAAAAAAAGGGGGGTCGGCTGGAGGATTGGTGAGGACAGACACATACGATCGATACATCTGGTGTATGTTGCAAAGCATATCGAAACTTACGGTCTAGCATAGACTTGGCTCCAATGTCTTCTTGGATGTGGTGCAAGATCCTTGATAGCCGTGAAATACAAGGCAGAAGTTATTACAGAATGAGTCCAGATATGTTCATCATCTATTAAGTTATCGATATCATCTTCGCTGATATTAATGTCTCGCTTGAGCCAAGTTTGTAACGCGGGTAAAGCCCTTCTGCTACCTTGGCCTCTTGTTACTCTTTCACCCGAAAAGATGGAAGGAAACGTCCACAGTCAACGTATCATGATGGAGGGCAATATAGCCAGCTTCTTATTGAAAAAAAGGGGGGGCTTCTTCCACAAGCTTTTCCATCGCCCCCCGGAAAAAAAAAACGTTCAAGGAAAAGAAGGAATCTGCAGTGCTCAGCTCGCCGCTGCATCCACACCACTGCTGCTCTCTCATCGCCTGATGTCGTGATTCATTTTTAATGTAAAAAAACCCCTCAAATGCACCCACCACATCGCTGGCGCCCCCGAGTCCGCAGCTAAGAGGATTTATGCTGGAAACTCGTCATGTTTTCTTTCCTTTGATCATTCCTCATTCAAAGTCCGCGGTGTACGAGAAACCACGGAACTCTTCTTGCATAGCTTGGGAGAGAACTGGGGGAAAGGGAATTAGACTCTAGACAAGAGCAAGAGAACGATAGCAACAGGACAAGAACATACCAGACTGCACAGGTGTAAGAACAGGGGTGACGCTCGTAAACTCGGAATCGAAGTTGCTGGTATCGGTTGCGCTCTTAATGCTAGGCTTGAATGGAGGTTCGACACGCTTGTGGTAGATATCATCCCAGTTGATGTTTCGGAAGAAAGGTTGACTCATGACTTCTTGTGCATCCGTGGGTCCACTTCCAAGACGTTGCTCAGGTTCACGGGTGAGGAGCTTTTGCAGAATGGAGACTGAGTCACGAGGCATTTGAATCGGATACAGTGGCTCGTCGGCAAGGATGGCATCGTATATCTCATCTTCGTCTTCGCCGCGGAATGGTGACTGCTGCAAGAGCATCTGGTAAATCAGGACTCCGAATGCCCACCAGTCGACTGCTCGGCCGTACTTCTTGTCCAGCAAGATCTGGGCACCATCAGTCAACATGTCCTAGACGTGGAACAAAACAAAAGGGAAACAGCAAGCGTGACAACTACACTACCTCTGGTGCCATGAATTCGGGGGTACCGCAAAAAGTACTCGTTGTTGCGCCATACCACATTTCCTCCTTGCAGAGACCATAATCGGCAACCTTGATGTGACCATCCAGTGTCAACATGATGTTGTCAAGTTTGAGATCGCGATAAACTACACCATTCTCATGGAAGTACTTCAGCGCGAGACAAACCTCAGCCGCGTAAAATCTTTTCAATGGAGAAATTAGAATCCAAGTCGCAGCAGAACTACATGTCGGCATTTGATGACTTACTGGGCTCGTTTGGTTGTAAATTGTTCTCGTTGAATGTGAAGCATCAGGTCGCCACCGCTCACATACTCCATCACAAAGTACACCCTCGTCTCCGTTTGGAAACAGGCATGTAGGTTGGTCAAGAACGGGTGTCTTTCTTTGTTCGCAATGACGAACACTCGCTTCTCGGATCGGATACTCTCGACTTCGTCATTTTCAATGATGAACTCCTTCTTAAGCACCTTGATGGCGTATAGTTTCCGCGAACGCTTCGTTTCAGCAAGCATGACTTTTCCGAAATTTCCTTTACCCAAAACCGCAAGGAAGTTGAAGTGATCCAGTCCGATTCGTTGGCCAGTGCCAGGGTCAGTGTGGAGGGGCAGCTGTTTTCTTTGACCAGCAACGGTACCAGATTGTGGTCGTTGTGCTACTACGGACTCTGGTTTTTTTGTCGCTGGCGCTGCAGACGGATAGTTCTGTTGAGTGGCCGGGGTTTGCTGTTGAATAGGCGGTTGCTGAGCAGGAGGTCTAGATTGGGCAGCAGCTGGGGCAGAGTATGCTTGGGTGACGGGAGCATAATCCGCAGGATTGTATCGATGCTGCTGAGGCTGGGCGCCATATTGGTTGGCAGAAGCGTTACTCTGCTGTTGCTGATCATATCCCCCTCCATATCCACTGTAATCAGACTGCCGTTGCCCCTGACTTGCCGTTACACCAGACATGGCGGCCGCCGCGGCCGCAGCCGCACTGCTTGATGGCACACGGTTTGGTACGGGAGGTCTTTGCTGTGTCGGTGAGGTAGGCTGGCTGCTGTACATAACCTTGGCGGCTTCAGTAGCCTCGACAGAGGCTGGCGGAACTGTCGTCACGGTACTGTCAATGTACGAGGTTGAGGATGAAGGCTTAGAGCCCGACAGACTAGGCCGGCTCCCTCCAGGTCGCAGGGTTCTATCCGACATAGACGACGCCTTGGCTTGTCTCTGTTTCTGTGACCGAATCCCTTCCAGGATCTGGTTGGCAACGGCCATAGACATGCCGCAAAAGTCAGGGACCAAATGCGCGCAGTGCGCATGGCAGGTGAGGCCACATTCTGTGCAGGAGTCGTGTCAGTGACGATGCATTGTACACACGAGACGTCAAAGAAGGAGTCTAAACACGTACCTGAGCATTTTCTGCAATTCTTCTTTCCAAAGGGCAAGATGTAGCCACAGTGACAGCACCAATTGGCGGTCATGTTCGAGAAAGGCTGGAACCTGTGAGGAATACGATGGTTGATCTTTTCCTCATCAGGATCGGTTTCGGCGTTGCTCTTACTGATACACTTGGTGACAACGCTCTGGTAACACTTCGTGTGACAGGTGTATTTGCAGTCCTCGCATTGCATGCCAGCAGAGTATTTTAGGAAATCGCCGCAGAGAGCGCAGCGCATAATGTTGTAAAACTGATGCTGGACGAACTTGTGACCATACATCTCGTGTACTTCCTCCTTGCGCTGGCGGACGGCTCCTTTTCGACCTAGACCTAGGTCAACTGGTCGTCGATCTTTGTTCTGCTTGACAAAGTTCATTTGCAGTTGGATTTGCCCAGTCGGTTCCATGTTAAACCATGCTTCAATCGGACCCGTGTTGATCTGAGGCTGGGGAACGTGAGGTGGTGGTCCGCCGCTATAGCTGCTGGGGTCAGAACCGTAGGTATGGCCGCCAAAGCCACTTTGAGTTGGGCTCATGGGAATCTGTCCGGGGGGGGAGGACGGACTCCCCATTTGATCAGCCGATACCCAGCCAGAACTGCTCATCTCTGCCTCAATCCTCTTTCTGCGCATTTCCTCTACAATGTCAGAGATGCGCACCCAGAGCAAGCCAATGGGCATGGGGTGCTCGCTGGGTTTATCGTAAACAGTAAGCTCGACCTCGTTGGCTTTGTCAACGTCGATTACGTGATACTCGGCGTCCCAGCGATCATTTCGAGATGTCTTGGTGCGGGCAACCACCGAGTCTTCAACCTTGACAGCAACGAATGTTTCGGGGCCTCGCGAGAGGCGGCCCGTGGCAGCATGGTCCACATCCTTGACGGCCATGACGCGGATCGACAGCTGTCCACTCAGAGGTTTCCGGAGGTTGGGGGTGTTGATGGAATCATCTGTGCAATATGTGTTAGTGATTCTTGACTATTGCAGAGTCCGCATGCAGTCGCTAGCCACCTACCGTCCGGGGCGTCGGCAGAATCCATGTCAACATGTAGTTCCTCATATCTCTTGAGGGCCTGCTTCAGGAGTACAATCTTCTGTTTGCTCTCCACTCTTCGACCTGCTGCAACCGCCTTGCTCCGCCTGTCACCCTCCATGTCGTAAAGCTGAACCATTTTCTCGACACCTTTGAGATATTGCTCCTCAACATTGAGCTTGAACTGGATCTGCGAAAGCATAAGTTGAATGCGAGGGCCAAGATACGGTGTGTCGTATTTGATCAAGTCTAATGGCAGTCAATGTCAGTATGCATTGGGGGAAGCTCATTTTTCGAGAATGCGACGGCTCGTTGTCAAGTAGGAGGAGCCCCTCTGCTGAAATTCGCCATAGGTGATGGGGATTTTAACCAACCTAGCTTTGTGAAATTTGGTCTGGCTTTCGGCATTCCAGCTCCCGGTTCCTGAGGAGCGTAGGGATGTCGAGGAGGCATCAGGTCTCCATGTTGACCGATCTGGCTGTACGGTGCAGTGCCGTAGCCGCCTTGGTCTGCTCCCCAAGAGGTCGAGGAATCCTTGGGCGGGGGAGGAGGGCCATTATCATCTGGGCCAGAGCCGTCGCCGAGGGACATGTTCTCCATGCCCTGGCCTGCCTGTCTCACCTGGATATCTCGGAGCTTCTCCTCGAAGAACTGCAGATTTCGTCGGCCATCTCTCAGCTGGGTATCGAGTCGGGAACGGACAGCTTCATTGGTGGTCTGCGAGCGCATAGCCTGGGCGGCATTGATGATATTTTTTTCGCGCTCAATCTTCTTGAAGATGTCTTGCATCTTCTTTTCGTCTTCGCTCATGGCGGGCAAGAGGTGCGGCGCGATGCGTACGCGCTGAACAAAGGGTGGGAAGACAGCTTTGTCGGAAGTTGACGGGCGGCCGGCCACCAGCAGGAGAGGAGAGGGGGGGGGGGGTTACGTGGGCTTAACCACGTTTGAGAAGCAAAATCTGCGCTTTTGGCGAGAGGCCTCCCCTGAGGCACGAAGAGGCAAGAGAAAATCCGAGACCGGGTGGGAAATGGGGCAGCGAAGAGGGGGTCTGGTACGCCCAGCTGTGTGCTTGAAGTCGTGGGGGGGGGAAGGGACGAGGTTGAGTGGGCTGGTTGATTTGTGGTGGTGGGAAAGATGTCGTCAGTGACGGAGTGGCGGGAGGAGGGGTCGGTCTGTCGCCTGTCTGTCGCCTTGTCTGTCGCCTTGTCTGTCGTCTGGTGCTGGTGCTGCTCTCTGCCAGCTGGCTCTCTGCGCTTGCGGGGCGGCAACAAGTCGAATGATTCTACAAAACAAACTAGGATAATAACAAGTTATCCTGGCCCTAATAATAAACGCGCGCACACTGTGACACTGCTGATCAATGGCTTACGACGGTGCCTGTGCCTGCAACAAGGACTCGGGACGCAAGACCACGGCAGCAAAATTGTCCCGCATCCAAGAATCAAGACAGACACTCATCATCAAGACCTCAAGACTAGCTAGCCCTGCTTGTTTGCCATATGTATTCTCGCCATCTTCCAGCCCTTTTGTTTACCTTGCTTACTTTCAAGGCGTGGTGACGAGGAAACGATTTCTTCTGGGAGGTTCTCGACTTCAGCGAGTTGCGCCACATTGCGCCACAGCGCCACTCTCAACCTGATATTTGGAAACGGGCTTGCGTGCGCCATTACATATGTAGACGCCGATGCGACTCGCGAGGATGGCGACAACGTCACGTCACGACGCATATGCTCAACACCATAAATGACATCGATAGCGCTGATGAAGATATAACGTGGTGAAAGAATGGGTTTACTCGTAAAACTCCGTAGAGCCTGGTTGATCGACATGTCTGATGACCAGAATATTATACATGATGGCTGGCAGTTCACATGATACAAAAAAGCAACAACGAGGACCAAATCCACGCACGCAGACGGGTGACTGAATTTTCACAGTAACCTCATGAAAACCATCACCAGACTTCCAGCAATGAGTGCCCCCGCCAATCCTCCCTGCAATGCCAAAGTCGATATATCCTTCATCCGCAGGGTCATCGTCCTCTCACTGCACAGATCTGCTGCCACAGCCTTCCACTGCGCAGGGTCCATGACGATTTGTGTCCATGGCTCCTGTGTGAACCCTGAACCAGCTACTTCGGGAGTCAGCGTCGCCGCGGACGGAACCTCGGGTGCAGCCTTTAATGAAAATTCATCTTCTCGCCTAGCCAGCGACATCTTGACGGCTTCCAATTCACCACGAACTTCTTCCAAAATCCTCTTTTCTTCCTCAGCCACGCCTTTGACAAGCCGCCTCCTCCGCCAAGGCTCCGCAAAAAATTGTAGCACAACGAAGAGCAGAAAATTCATGCCCATGAGGCCCCATGTCCCCCAGGTACTTGCTCGCCGAATTCTGTCACTCCAGATCTGCTCTTCGTGGTAGCGCTTCAGTATGCCCGCATTCAGGCGCTGACTTAGACTCTGTTCCTCGGTCTCTGATTCTGTCAAAGACTCCTGTGCCTTTGCGACCTCGCCTTCA
The DNA here is from genome assembly GCA_000729855.1 of Epichloe aotearoae. Taxonomy (NCBI): domain Eukaryota; kingdom Fungi; phylum Ascomycota; class Sordariomycetes; order Hypocreales; family Clavicipitaceae; genus Epichloe; species Epichloe aotearoae. Next base: position 3,243 of record JFGX01000200.1, on the reverse strand, counting down.
AGCACATGGTCTGTCCTGTATAGCTCCGTGAATCGTTCCAAGTCGGCTGGCGACCATGTGTCTTTTCGTGCCAGAAGGGTCGTCACTTCGCGTTGCGTGGTAGCTCGCTTTGTGTTTGAGGACTTGTATGCTTGCCGTGCGGAGCGAACTCTGGCGTGAGCCGCCGCCAGTTGCACTTCGATCGTCTCGTTTTCTTTTTTAATGGCCTCGATCGCGGAGTAGCCGGTTATGTCGTTTAACGTTTGCGAGGCAGTCAGAACCCGTGCTTGGACATTATCCATCACATGACTGAACCTCTGATTCAAATTGCTTCGACGGCTGTCCGTTTCCGACGGCAGCTCTACTGAATAGGATCGTGGCTCTTCGGCAGCACGTTTTTCTCTCGGCATTGCGTCTGCGCTGTTTCTGGAGATGGATCGAGATTCTGCATCCTTGGATGGATTTTGCGACGAGAATGGTCGCAGTGGATATGTGAACAATTGACAGCTCACTTTATTCAAGATCGTCCTGCTGTCTGACGAGCTCGATAGTCGTGCTGCCTTTGAGGCTAAAAACGGCGCCTCTCGTCGCATCAGCATCCTCCGGCTACCTGCCAAGGCTACTCGAGCCATTGGGCCACCGAGAGGCGGCATCGCGGGCGACGGTATCGAGACACAGCTTCGTCCCGCAGCGATGCAGTCCTATTGGTTTCGTAGTGTTGTCAATCCGTGCCTGGATGATGGTGCCTGGCGTTGAGATCCAACAGCATGGCCCACCTAACGCGCCTTGACATTTTCTGCCGCCTCTGGGCCCTTGATCGAGGACGAATGTTTCCAGGCAGACTCCCTGACCGCCTTTCGGAAACCAACGGGCGAAGGGCCGACGTTGCTATGTGGTGCCGTCTCTTGCAGGGCACCGGGGCCCAGTGGGGCTCTCGGTATCAGCCACTGACAGCCAGTGAGTGCCTGGCCGCTGTCAGCCAACGCCAAACCCGGCTGGACCCTCCATGACGACATTCCGGCTGCCGCCTCAATTTGACGGACCTCACCCTCTCTCTCTCTGCCCCTCGTTAATTTTTCCGTCGAGTTTCAGCTCAGGCAACAGAACTGAACGCTGGAATTCCCAACCGATGCCCCGAACCCGATTCAACAATCTTCCACGCCCTACAATCAATCCTCCGCCACAATGGGATCTCTCAGCAACGAAACTCCGGCGCTCGCCACCAATCCCAAGTTCATCTTCTTCACTGATTTCGACGGCACCGTCACCACCGCCGACTCGAATGATTTCATGACCGACAACCTCGGCTTCGGCGTCGAGAAGCGCCGCCAAGGCAACAAAGATGTCCTCTCTGGCAAAATGCACTTTCGCGATTCATTTCAGGAGATGATGGACAGCATCGCGACACCGTACGATGAGTGCACTGAGATTCTGCTCCAGAACATCAAGCTCGACCCTGGCTTCAAGGAGTTCTACGATTGGTCGCGCGAGAACAATGTTCCCATTGTAATCCTGAGCGGTGGGATGACGCCCATCATCCGAGCCTTGCTGGACAAGTTGCTGGGGCCGGGCTGGGACATTCAGATTGTGAGCAACGACGTGCGACCCCGTGAGGGCAAGAGCATCAACGAGAAGGGGGGCTGGGGAATCGAGTTCCACGATGACAGGTAGGCCCAAATTCTGGTCGGCGAGTCGAGCCGAGGGAGCGGTTGAAATTGACCTTTTGCGGGGATTCTTAGTATTCATGGCCACGACAAGTCCATCGAGATTCGCAAATACTCCTCGTTGCCTAACCGGCCCACCATGTTCTACGCCGGTGACGGTGTGTCCGATCTCTCTGCTGCCAAGGAGACTGATTTGCTGTTTGCCAAGGCCGACAAGGGTAAGTCGTTGCTGCGGCACGGCGGCATTCAAGTGCGCAGCACAGTAGCTAACATTCGGGCGTCTTAGATCTCGTCACCTACTGCGAAAACGAAAAGGTCCCCTTCGTCACGTTCAAAGACTGGACCAGCATTAGCCAGACCGTCAAGGACATTGCTGCCGGAAAGATGACTGTACAGGACGCTGCAAAGGGACGCATCTGAGGACTCATAAACCTCTCAAATCGGACACAATGAAAATGTATGGAAAAGTATACGCGAGTTTGAGGTGTTTGCATTATAGTGAGTTGAAACCACACACACACACACACACACACCCAAGTCTACCATGTTCGTTTCTCAGCGAATGAGCACCGACAGTTGGACGCTAGGATTTACACGACGAATTATCTTAGGGCATAGATTTGCCACAATTAGACTTGACTTCTTGGATAGAATTTGATAGATATCCATACTCTTGACCCAACTCGGGCATCGAGTACTTGAAATTCATTACTGATATATGTCCATGATTCAGAGACACAGGGTTCACTGAATCCTCCCATGTGCTTGCGGTTACTCAAAGTATCTGCCGTTACAATTATGCTTAACTCCGTCGTCTCCTCCTCCACCGGGACGGCATCCACCGGGACGGCATACTAACACAACAGCATGACGACAAACAAGTCAATAACGATGGGATGGAGCCCAAGGGTGCCAACGGCCTGCGACAAGATACCCGTCAGAAAGGGCGCCATCGCACCGCCCAGACTGCCCACAAGCGCCCATCGTCCCCCCTGTCAGTATTTCATATGTGGATATGCACAATTTCCACCAAAATATGGCGCGGGATATCACGCCATCCCTCGGATACTGTAATGATCTTTATAGTAACGCTTCGTTCCTCCCGGCCGTGCCCGAGGTCTCTTTCTGGTTCTGATAACCCCCCCGTCCTCTTCGTGATGCAGCTCATCGCCATGATCTGCCACCCATCCACGGCCAGTAATGGTGAAAGCCCTAAAGGAAAAGACGTCTTCGAAACAACATTCCGCATGTGCAGTAGACTTAGGGTCCGGGTGGTCCTGAAAGAGACCTCATCTTGGACGCCTCGGTCGCCGATAACGAGGACAGGGCAGCCCGATCTGCGAAGCTTTGAAAAAGACACTGTGGTCACTCGAGGTGGGAAAGCTGGTGCTAAAAAGGGGGCATTGAAGACTAGATGAGCGTGGCGCCAGGCGGCGATATCACTTTTGACGCCATGGATTTCCAGATACCAGGATCGATATAGATATTGCCTCCCAGACATGTTGGAGCCTCTTTGCTCGCCGGCTGACTGTGAATGTACGACCCAGTCCGCCCAGCCGAGATAGAACCAAGCAGTAGTTCCTTATTACTAATATTTCCT